>JBBDGP010005322.1:0-60076 GCA_037952835.1 Lithobates septentrionalis
TGCACTATTACCCCCAAGCATACACCCCCCCAAAGATCCCCTCCCCCCACACTAATCTGCACACTTACCCCCAAGCATACATCCCCCCCAAAGATCCCCTCCCCCCACACTAATCTGCACTATTACCCCCAAGCATACATCCCCCCCAAAGATCCCCTCCCCCCACACTAATCTGCACTATTACCCCAAAGCAAACCCCCCAAAGATCCCCTCCCCCTGCACTAATCTGCACTATTACCCCAAAGCATACCCCCCAAAGATCCCCTCCCCCCGCACTAATCTGCACACTTAACCCCAAGCATACATCCCCCCAAAGATCCCCTCCCCCACACTAATCTGCACTATTACCCCCAAGCATACACCCCCCCAAAGATCCCCTCCCCCCACACTAATCTGCACTATTACCCCCAAGCATACACCCCCCCAAAGATCCCCTCCCCCCACACTAATCTGCACACTTACCCCCAAGCATACATCCCCCCCAAAGATCCCCTCCCCCCACACTAATCTGCACTATTACCCCCAAGCATACATCCCCCCCAAAGATCCCCTCCCCCCACACTAATCTGCACTATTACCCCCAAGCATACACCCCCCCAAAGATCCCCTCCCCCCACACTAATCTGCACACTTACCCCCAAGCATACATCCCCCCCAAAGATCCCCTCCCCCCACACTAATCTGCACTATTACCCCCAAGCATACATCCCCCCCAAAGATCCCCTCCCCCCACACTAATCTGCACTATTACCCCAAAGCAAACCCCCCAAAGATCCCCTCCCCCTGCACTAATCTGCACTATTACCCCAAAGCATACCCCCCAAAGATCCCCTCCCCCCGCACTAATCTGCACACTTAACCCCAAGCATACATCCCCCCAAAGATCCCCTCCCCCACACTAATCTGCACTATTACCCCCAAGCATACACCCCCCCAAAGATCCCCTCCCCCCGCACTAATCTGCACACTTACCCCCAAGCATACACCCCCCAAAGATCCCCTCCCACCGCACTAATCTCCACAATTACCCCCAAGCATACAAACCCCCCCCAAAGATCCCCTCCCCCCGCACTAATCTGCACAATTACCCCCAAGCATACATCCCCCCCAAAGATCCCCTCCCCCGCACTAATCTGCACACTTACCCCCAAGCATACACCCCCCCAAAGATCCCCGCACTAATCTGCACACTTACCCCCAAGCATACATCCCCCCCAAAGATCTCCTCCCCCCGCACTAATCTGCACACTTACCCCCAAGCATACACCCCCCCCCAAAGATCCCCTCCCCCCACACTAATCTGCACACTTACCCCCAAGCATACATCCCCCCAAAGATCCCCTCCCCCCACACTAATCTGCACTATTACCCCAAAGCATACACCCCCCCCAAAGATCCCCTCCCCCCACACTAATCTGCACTATTACCCCAAAGCATACCCCCCAAAGATCCCCTCCCCCCGCACTAATCTGCACACTTACCCCCAAGCATACATCCCCCCAAAGATCCCCTCCCCCACACTAATCTGCACTATTACCCCCAAGCATACACCCCCCCAAAGATCCCCTCCCCCCGTACTAATCTGCACACTTACCCCCAAGCATACACCCCCCCAAAGATCCCCTCCCACCGCACTAATCTCCACAATTACCCCCAAGCATACATCCCCCCCAAAGATCCCCTCCCCCGCACTAATCTGCACACTTAACCCCAAGCATACACCCCCCCAAAGATCCCCGCACTAATCTGCACACTTACCCCCAAGCATACATCCCCCCCCAAAAAGATCCCCTCCCCCCGCACTAATCTGCACAATTACCCCCAAGCATACATCCCCCCAAAGATCCCCTCCCCCCGCACTAATCTGCACAATTACCCCCAAGCATACATCCCCCCCCCAAAGATCCCCTCCCCCCGCACTAATCTGCACAATTACCCCCAAGCATACATCCCCCTCAAAGATCCCCTCCCCTGCACTAATCTGCACTATTACCCCCAAGCATACATCCCCCCCCAAAGATCCCCTCCCCCCGCACTAATC
This sequence comes from Lithobates septentrionalis, assembly GCA_037952835.1. Taxonomy (NCBI): domain Eukaryota; kingdom Metazoa; phylum Chordata; class Amphibia; order Anura; family Ranidae; genus Lithobates; species Lithobates septentrionalis. The sequence goes on from JBBDGP010005322.1 coordinate 2,042, forward strand.
TGCACACTTACCCCCAAACATACATCCCCCCCAAAGATCCCCTCCCCCCGCACTAATCTGCACAATTACCCCCAAGCATACATTCCCCCCAAAGATCCCCCCCGCACTAATCTGCACACTTACCCCCAAGCATACATTCCCCCCAAAGATCCCTTCCCCCGCACTAATCTGCACACTTACCCCCAAGCATACATCCCCCCCAAAGATCCCCTCCCCCGCACTAATCTGCACACTTACCCCCAAGCATACACCCCCCCAAAGATCCCCTCCCCCCGCACCAATCTGCACACTTACCCCCAAGCATACATCCCCCCCCCGCAAAGATCCCCTCCCCCCGCACTAATCTGCACACTTACCCCCAAGCATACACCCCCCAAAGATCCCCTCCCCCCACACTAATTTGCACAATTACCCCCAAGCATACACCCCCCAAAGATCCCCTCCCCCCGCACTAATCTGCACACTTACCCCCAAACATACATCCCCCCCAAAGATCCCCTCCCCTGCACTAATCTGCACACTTACCCCCAAGCATACATCCCCCCCCCGCAAAGATCCCCTCCCCCCGCACTAATCTGCACACTTACCCCCAAGCATACACCCCCCAAAGATCCCCTCCCCCCGCACTAATCTGCACACTTACCCCCAAACATACATCCCCCCCAAAGATCCCCTCCCCCCGCACTAATCTGCACACTTACCCCCAAGCATACACCCCCCCAAAGATCCCCCTCCCCCCACACTAATCTGCACACTTACCCCCAAACATACACCCCCCCAAAGATCCCCTCCCCCCACACTAATCTGCACACTTACCCCCAAGCATACACCCCCCCAAAGATCCCCTCCCCCCACACTAATCTGCACACTTACCCCCAAACATACACCCCCCCAAAGATCCCTTCCCCCGCACTAATCTGCACACTTACCCCCAAACATACATCCCCCCCAAAGATCCCCTCCCCTGCACTAATCTGCACACTTACCCCCAAGCATACATCCCCCCCAAAGATCCCCTCCCCCCGCACTAATCTGCACACTTACCCCCAAGCATACACCCCCCCAAAGATCCCCTCCCCCCACACTAATCTGCACACTTACCCCCAAACATACACCCCCCCAAAGATCCCCTCCCCCCACACTAATCTGCACACTTACCCCCAAGCATACACCCCCCCAAAGATCCCCTCCCCCCACACTAATCTGCACACTTACCCCCAAACATACACCCCCCCAAAGATCCCTTCCCCCGCACTAATCTGCACACTTACCCCCAAACATACATCCCCCCCAAAGATCCCCTCCCCTGCACTAATCTGCACACTTACCCCCAAGCATACATCCCCCCCAAAGATCCCCTCCCCCCACACTAATCTGCACACTTACCCCCAAACATACACCCCCCCAAAGATCCCCTCCCCCCACACTAATCTGCACACTTACCCCCAAGCATACACCCCCCAAAGATCCCCTCCCCCCACACTAATCTGCACACTTACCCCCAAGCATGCACCCCCCCAAAGATCCCCTCCCCCCACACTAATCTGCACACTTACCCCCAAACATACATCCCCCCCAAAGATCCCCTCCCCCCGCACTAATCTGCACAATTACCTCCAAGCATACATCCCCCCAAGATCCTCCCCCCCACACTAATCTGCACACTTACCCCCAAACATACATCCCCCCCAAAGATCCCTCCCCCCACACTAATCTGCACACTTACCCCCAAACATACACCCCCCCAAAGATCCCCTCCCCCCACACTAATCTGCACACTTACCCCCAAGCATACATCCCCCCAAAGATCCCCTCCCCCAGTACCCCTGATACTCCTTTCAGTACTCTCTCTTCAACACCCCCTCCCCCCACCTCACATGATACCACAGCGCCCATGGCAGCTGCCCCTCTTGCCCACCCCGTGTCCCGACCCTGACTCCGACTTCTGTAGTCACCAGACCTCCCCCGGCCTGTGATTGGACAATGGAGGTCACCCCTCTCATCCTTTAACCAGTTGGCCATACACGATAGGATCTGATTGTACAATCTCCTTGTCTGTCCAATCAGCCCTCAGACTGCACCTCTGTAGATAGGATTGTACAATCAGATTGGAAGGTGTGTGGTCAGCTGATAACGGTGAATACACAGCCATATCACACAATGTGACTACTATGGGGCCCGAAATCCCATTGGGGCCCCGACACTGTCTGGGTGCGTGGATCGTCTCTACAATTCGGGGAAAGACGGTAATACGGGAAGAATGGACATTCCAGAACTTGGGGCCCTTTCATAAACCCTTGGTTCTGACCCCGCCCCTCCTCCTCAGGAAGGAAGCTGATAGGAGGACAGATTCAGGTACTTCTACTAGGAGCCCCACATTCATCAGAATAAAATCCACCAATCAGCAGCCGCCTGTCACCTCTCTGACTGCTCTGCACCCATGAAAGCTGGAATCTGATTGGTGATTACAGATCATTACCCTACAGACAGTGGTGGGCACTTACCTGGCGGGTGATTCGTGGACGCTTCTCGTGAAGTGGAAATCTTCTGCTATAATCAGCTCTACACTCCCCCCCCATCCCCCCCCCCCAGGATTCACCACTTTCACTTCCCCATCCTTCCCGCATATCGCTGGCAATCTGCCCCCCCCCCCGCAGAGTCCCATGACCAATCACTTTCATTTCTGCTTTCTTCAGCCATCCATGGGGAAGGAAATCACAGATGTCCAGAACAGTGAGGGGGGGGGGCCCCAGGGGAGCCATGTACAGGGCCCCCAGTCATTGCTGAAGAGCCCCAGTCTCCATGGGCCTAGATCTAACCAATGTAGGAATGGGGTCTCTGACCTGGGGTGGAATATTGTCGTATGAGGTGATTGGTGGGCCCCCCAGTCTGCAGATCAGGGTGGGTGGAAGGGCGATAGTTGGGGGGTTCTCCCCTGTAATAAGGTCCTTTACTGACCAGTATATCCTCCACCTATGGACATTGGCCATCATAGTAATAGGGCTGACAGAACAAATCTCAACGATCGATGGGCAGTGAGGGCCCTTTCCTGAATTCATGACCCTTATGATGGGGCCCCCTGCAAGAAGAGATATTAGGGGCCAGGAAAGATCCCACCTCTGGGATGCATCCAATTCTTCACATTTCTTCCAATGATGCCCCCCCACCTATGAAATGCCACAGAAGGGTCCATTCCCCACCCCAGGGAGAGATCTCCCCCCACCCCACCTATGAAATGCCACCAGAAGAGTCCATTCTCCACCCCAAGGAGAGATCCTCCACCCCCCACCTATGAAATGCCACTGGAAGAGTCCATTCTCCACCCCAAGGAGAGATCCTCCACCCCCCACCTATGAAATGCCACTGGAAGAGTCCATTCTCCACCCCAAGGAGAGATCTCCCCCCACCCCACCTATGAAATGCCACTGGAAGAGTCCATTCTCCACCCCAAGGAGAGATCCTCCACCCCCCACCTATGAAATGCCACTGGAAGAGTCCATTCTCCACCCCAAGGAGAGATCCTCCACCCCCCACCTATGAAATGCCACTGGAAGAGTCCATTCTCCACCCCAAGGAGAGATCCTCCACCCCCCACCTATGAAATGCCACCAGAAGAGTCCATTCTCCACCCCAAGGAGAGATCTCCCCCCACCCCACCTATGAAATGCCACCAGAAGAGTCCATTCTCCACCCCAAGGAGAGATCCTCCACCCCCCACCTATGAAATGCCACCAGAAGAGTCCATTCTCCACCCCAGGGAGTGTTCCTCCACCACCCATCTATGAAATGCCTCCATAAGGGTCCATTCACCACAAAAGAAGAGATTTCCCCCCACCCCACCTATGAAATGCCACAGAAGGGTCCGTTCCCCACCCCAGGGAGCGTTCTTCCACCACCCATCTATGAAATGCCTCCAGAAGGGTCCATTCACCACCCCAAGGAGAGATCTCCCCCCACCCCACCTATTAAATGCCACCGGAAGTGTCCATTCTCCACCCCAAGGAGAGATCCTCCACCCCCCACCTATGAAATGCCACTGGAAGAGTCCATTCTCCATCCCAAGGAGAGATCCTCCACCCCCCACCTATGAAATGCCACTGGAAGAGTCCATTCTCCATCCCAAGGAGAGATCCTCCACCCCCCACCTATGAAATGCCACTGGAAGAGTCCATTCTCCACCCCAAGGAGAGATCCTCCACCCCCCACCTATGAAATGCCACCAGAAGAGTCCATTCTCCACCCCAAGGAGAGATCCTCCACCCCCCACCTATGAAATGCCACTGGAAGAGTCCATTCTCCACCCCAAGGAGAGATCTCCCCCCACCCCACCTATGAAATGCCACTGGAAGAGTCCATTCTCCACCCCAAGGAGAGATCCTCCACCCCCCACCTATGAAATGCCACTGGAAGAGTCCATTCTCCACCCCAAGGAGAGATCCTCCACCCCCCACCTATGAAATGCCACTGGAAGAGTCCATTCTCCACCCCAAGGAGAGATCCTCCACCCCCCACCTATGAAATGCCACCAGAAGAGTCCATTCTCCACCCCAAGGAGAGATCTCCCCCCACCCCACCTATGAAATGCCACCAGAAGAGTCCATTCTCCACCCCAAGGAGAGATCCTCCACCCCCCACCTATGAAATGCCACCAGAAGAGTCCATTCTCCACCCCAGGGAGTGTTCCTCCACCACCCATCTATGAAATGCCTCCATAAGGGTCCATTCACCACAAAAGAAGAGATTTCCCCCCACCCCACCTATGAAATGCCACAGAAGGGTCCGTTCCCCACCCCAGGGAGCGTTCTTCCACCACCCATCTATGAAATGCCTCCAGAAGGGTCCATTCACCACCCCAAGGAGAGATCTCCCCCCACCCCACCTATTAAATGCCACCGGAAGTGTCCATTCTCCACCCCAAGGAGAGATCCTCCACCCCCCACCTATGACATGCCACCGGAAGGGTCCATTCCCCACCCCAAGGAGAGATCCTCCACCCCCTACCTATGAAATGCCACCGGAAGGGTCCATTCTTCACCCCAAGGAGGGATCCTCCACCCCCCACCTATGACATGCCACCGGAAGGGTCCGTTCTCCACCCCAAGGAGAGATCCTCCACCCCCCACCTATGAAATGCCACTGGAAGAGTCCATTCTCCACCCCAAGGAGAGATCTCCCCCCACCCCACCTATGAAATGCCACCAGAAGAGTCCATTCTCCACCCCAAGGAGAGATCCTCCACCCCCCACCTATGAAATGCCACCAGAAGGGTCCATTCCCCACCCCAGGGAGAGATTCTCCACCCCCTACCTTAGAAATGCCACAGAAGGGTCCATTCTCCACCCCCCCCCCCCCCCCCCCCCACCTATGACATGCCACCAGAACGGTCCATTTCCCACCCCAAGGAGACATACTCCACCCCACCTATGAAATGCCATGAGAAGGGTCCATTCCCCACCCCAAGGAGAGATCCTCCACCCCCTACTTATGAAATGCCACAAGAAGGGTCCGTTCTCCATACCAAGGGGGGATCCTCAATCCCCCACCTATGACATGCCACCAAAAGGGTCCATTCACACAAGGAGAGATTTCCCCCCACCCCACCTATGAAATGCCATGAGAAGGGTCCATTCCCCACCCCAAGGAGAGATCCTCCACCCCCTACTTATGAAATGCCACAAGAAGGGTCCGTTCTCCATACCAAGGGGGGATCCTCAATCCCCCACCTATGACATGCCACCAAAAGGGTCCATTCCCCACACAAGGAGAGATTTCCCCCCCACCCCACCTATGAAATGCCACCAGAAGGGTCCATTCCCCACCCCAGGGAGAGATCCTCCACCCCCTACCTATGAAATGCCACAAGAAGGGTCTGTTCTCCACCCCAAGGAGGGATCCTCCACCCCCCACCAATGACATGTCAACGGAAGGGTCCATTCCCCACACAAGGAGAGATTTCCCCCACCCCATCTATGAAATGCCACCAGAAAGGTCCGTTCACCCCAAGGAGGGATCCTCCACCCCCCACCTATGAAATGCCACCAGAAGGGTCCATTCTCCATCCCAAGGAGGGATCCTCCACCCCCCACCTATGACATGCCACAGGAAGGGTCCATTCCCCACACGAGGAGAAATTTTCCCCCACCCCACCAATGAAATGCCACCAGAAGGTTCTGTTCCCCACCCCAAGGAGAGATTTTCCGGCACTCCACATATGACATGCCACCAGAAGGGTCTGTTCCTCATCCCAAGGAGAGATCCTCCACCCCCCACCTATGACATGCCACAAGAATGGTCCGTTCTCCACCCCAAGGAGGGATCCTCAACCCCCACCTATGACATGCCACCGGAAGGGTCCATTCCCCACAAAGGAGAGATTTTCCCCCACCCCACCTATGAAATGCCACCAGAAGGGTCTGTTCCCCACCCCAAAGAGAGATTTCCCTGCACCTCACTTATAAAATGCCACCAAAAGGGTCCAAACTCTACCCCAAGGAGAGCTCCTCCAGCACCCCATCTATGAAATGCCATCAGATGGGTCTGTTCTCCACCCCAAGAAGAGCTTCTCCCCCAACCCACCTATGAAATGTACAAGAAGGGTCCATTCCCCACCCCAAGGAGAGATCCTCCACCCCCTACCTATGAAATGCCACAAGAAGGGTCTGTTCTCCACCCCAAGGAGAGATCCTCCACCCCCCCAACTATGAAATGCCACCAGAAGAGTTCGTTCTCCACCCCAAGGAGGAATCTTCCACCCTCCACCTATGAAATGCCCGTGTTTCCTGAGTCTTCAGAGTCCCGTTTTTCCTGAGTCTTCAGAGTCCCGTGTTTCCTGAGTCTTCAGAGTCCCGTGTTTCCTGAGTCTTCAGAGTCCTGTATTTCCTGAGTCTTCAGAGTCTCGCGTTTCCTGAGTCTTCAGAGTCCCGCGTTTCCTGAGTCTTCAGAGTCCCGCGTTTCCTGAGTCTTCAGAGTCCCGCGTTTCCTGAGTCTTCAGAGTCCTGTGTTTCCTGAGTCTTCAGAGTCTCGTGTTTCCTGAGTCTTCAGAGTCCCGTGTTTCCTGAGTCTTCAGAGTCCCGCGTTTCCTGAGTCTTCAGAGTCCCGCGTTTCCTGAGTCTTCAGAGTCCCGCGTTTCCTGAGTCTTCAGAGTCCTGTGTTTCCTGAGTCTTCAGAGTCCTGTATTTCCTGAGTCTTCAGAGTCTCGCGTTTCCTGAGTCTTCAGAGTCCCGCGTTTCCTGAGTCTTCAGAGTCCTGTGTTTCCTGAGTCTTCAGAGTCCCGCGTTTCCTGAGTCTTCAGAGTCCCGTGTTTCCTGAGTCTTCAGAGTCCCGTGTTTCCTGAGTCTTCAGAGTCCTGTGTTTCCTGAGTCTTCAGAGTCCCGTGTTTCCTGAGTCTTCAGAGTCCCGTGTTTCCTGAGTCTTCAGAGTCCCGTGTTTCCTGAGTCTTCAGAGTCCTGTGTTTCCTGAGTCTTCAGAGTCCTGTATTTCCTGAGTCTTCAGAGTCCTGTATTTCCTGAGTCTTCAGAGTCTCGCGTTTCCTGAGTCTTCAGAGTCCCGCGTTTCCTGAGTCTTCAGAGTCCCGCGTTTCCTGAGTCTTCAGAGTCCCGCGTTTCCTGAGTCTTCAGAGTCCCGTGTTTCCTGAGTCTTCAGAGTCCTGTGTTTCCTGAGTCTTCAGAGTCCTGTGTTTCCTGAGTCTTCAGAGTCCTGTATTTCCTGAGTCTTCAGAGTCTCGCGTTTCCTGAGTCTTCAGAGTCCCGCGTTTCCTGAGTCTTCAGAGTCCCGCGTTTCCTGAGTCTTCAGAGTCCCGCGTTTCCTGAGTCTTCAGAGTCCTGTGTTTCCTGATTCTTCAGAGTCTCGTGTTTCCTGAGTCTTCAGAGTCCCGCGTTTCCTGAGTCTTCAGAATCTCGTGTTTCCTGAGTCTTCAGAGTCCCGTGTTTCCTGAGTCTTCAGAGTCCTGTATTTCCTGAGTCTTCAGAGTCTCGCGTTTCCTGAGTCTTCAGAGTCCCGCGTTTCCTGAGTCTTCAGAGTCCCGCGTTTCCTGAGTCTTCAGAGTCCCGCGTTTCCTGAGTCTTCAGAGTCCTGTGTTTCCTGAGTCTTCAGAGTCTCGTGTTTCCTGAGTCTTCAGAGTCCCGTGTTTCCTGAGTCTTCAGAGTCCCGCGTTTCCTGAGTCTTCAGAGTCCCGCGTTTCCTGAGTCTTCAGAGTCCCGCGTTTCCTGAGTCTTCAGAGTCCTGTGTTTCCTGAGTCTTCAGAGTCCTGTATTTCCTGAGTCTTCAGAGTCTCGCGTTTCCTGAGTCTTCAGAGTCCCGCGTTTCCTGAGTCTTCAGAGTCCTGTGTTTCCTGAGTCTTCAGAGTCCCGCGTTTCCTGAGTCTTCAGAGTCCCGTGTTTCCTGAGTCTTCAGAGTCCCGTGTTTCCTGAGTCTTCAGAGTCCTGTGTTTCCTGAGTCTTCAGAGTCCCGTGTTTCCTGAGTCTTCAGAGTCCCGTGTTTCCTGAGTCTTCAGAGTCCCGTGTTTCCTGAGTCTTCAGAGTCCTGTGTTTCCTGAGTCTTCAGAGTCCTGTATTTCCTGAGTCTTCAGAGTCTCGCGTTTCCTGAGTCTTCAGAGTCCCGCGTTTCCTGAGTCTTCAGAGTCCCGCGTTTCCTGAGTCTTCAGAGTCCCGCGTTTCCTGAGTCTTCAGAGTCCTGTGTTTCCTGAGTCTTCAGAGTCTCGTGTTTCCTGAGTCTTCAGAGTCCCGTGTTTCCTGAGTCTTCAGAGTCCCGTGTTTCCTGAGTCTTCAGAGTCCCGCGTTTCCTGAGTCTTCAGAGTCCTGTGTTTCCTGAGTCTTCAGAGTCCTGTATTTCCTGAGTCTTCAGAGTCTCGCGTTTCCTGAGTCTTCAGAGTCCCGCGTTTCCTGAGTCTTCAGAGTCCTGTGTTTCCTGAGTCTTCAGAGTCCCGCGTTTCCTGAGTCTTCAGAGTCCCGTGTTTCCTGAGTCTTCAGAGTCCCGTGTTTCCTGAGTCTTCAGAGTCCCGTGTTTCCTGAGTCTTCAGAGTCCTGTATTTCCTGAGTCTTCAGAGTCCCGCGTTTCCTGAGTCTTCAGAGTCACGTGTTTCCTGAGTCTTCAGAGTCCAGAGTTTCCTGAGTCTTCAGAGTCCTGTGTTTCCTGAGTCTTCAGAGTCCCGTGTTTCCTGAGTCTTCAGAGTCCCGTGTTTCCTGAGTCTTCAGAGTCCCGTGTTTCCTGAGTCTTCAGAGTCCCATGCTTCCTGAGTCTTCAGAGTCCCGTGTTTCCTGAGTCTTCAGAGTCCCGTGTTTCCTGAGTCTTCAGAGTCCCGTGTTTCCTGAGTCTTCAGAGTCCCGTGTTTCCTGAGTCTTCAGAGTCCTGTGTTTCCTGAGTCTTCAGAGTCCTGTGTTTCCTGAGTCTTCAGAGTCCCGTGTTTCCTGAGTCTTCAGAGTCCCGTGTTTCCTGAGTCTTCAGAGTCCCGTGTTTCCTGAGTCTTCAGAATCTCGTGTTTCCTGAGTCTTCAGAGTCCTGTATTTCCTGAGTCTTCAGAGTCCCGTGTTTCCTGAGTCTTCAGAGTCCCGAGTTTCCTGAGTCTTCAGAGTCCTGTGTTTCCTGAGTCTTCAGAGTCCCATGTTTCCTGAGTCTTCAGAGTCCCGTGTTTCCTGAGTCTTCAGAGTCCCGTGTTTCCTGAGTCTTCAGAGTCCCGTGTTTCCTGAGTCTTCAGAGTCCCGTGTTTCCTGAGTCTTCAGAGTCCTGTGTTTCCTGAGTCTTCAGAGTCCTGTATTTCCTGAGTCTTCAGAGTCCCGCGTTTCCTGAGTCTTCAGAGTCCCATGTTTCCTGAGTCTTCAGAGTCCCGCGTTTCCTGAGTCTTCAGAGTCCTGTGTTTCCTGAGTCTTCAGAGTCCCGTGTTTCCTGAGTCTTCAGAGTCCCGTGTTTCCTGAGTCTTCAGAGTCCCGTGTTTCCTGAGTCTTCAGAGTCCCATGTTTCCTGAGTCTTCAGAGTCCCGTGTTTCCTGAGTCTTCAGAGTCCCGTGTTTCCTGAGTCTTCAGAGTCCCGTGTTTCCTGAGTCTTCAGAGTCCCGTGTTTCCTGAGTCTTCAGAGTCCTGTGTTTCCTGAGTCTTCAGAGTCCTGTGTTTCCTGAGTCTTCAGAGTCCCGTGTTTCCTGAGTCTTCAGAGTCCCGTGTTTCCTGAGTCTTCAGAATCTCGTGTTTCCTGAGTCTTCAGAGTCCTGTATTTCCTGAGTCTTCAGAGTCCCGTGTTTCCTGAGTCTTCAGAGTCCCGAGTTTCCTGAGTCTTCAGAGTCCTGTGTTTCCTGAGTCTTCAGAGTCCCGTGTTTCCTGAGTCTTCAGAGTCCCGTGTTTCCTGAGTCTTCAGAGTCCCGTGTTTCCTGAGTCTTCAGAGTCCCGTGTTTCCTGAGTCTTCAGAGTCCCGTGTTTCCTGAGTCTTCAGAGTCCTGTGTTTCCTGAGTCTTCAGAGTCCTGTATTTCCTGAGTCTTCAGAGTCCCGCGTTTCCTGAGTCTTCAGAGTCCCATGTTTCCTGAGTCTTCAGAGTCCCGCGTTTCCTGAGTCTTCAGAGTCCTGTGTTTCCTGAGTCTTCAGAGTCCCGTGTTTCCTGAGTCTTCAGAGTCCCGTCTTTCCTGAGTCTTCAGAGTCCCGTGTTTCCTGAGTCTTCAGAGTCCTGTGTTTCCTGAGTCTTCAGAATCTCGTGTTTCCTGAGTCTTCAGAGTCCTGTATTTCCTGAGTCTTCAGAGTCCCGCGTTTCCTGAGTCTTCAGAGTCCTGTGTTTCCTGAGTCTTCAGAATCTCGTGTTTCCTGAGTCTTCAGAGTCCTGTATTTCCTGAGTCTTCAGAGTCCCGCGTTTCCTGAGTCTTCAGAGTCCCATGTTTCCTGAGTCTTCAGAGTCCCGCGTTTCCTGAGTCTTCAGAGTCCAGTGTTTCCTGAGTCTTCAGAGTCCCGTGTTTCCTGAGTCTTCAGAGTCCCGTCTTTCCTGAGTCTTCAGAGTCCCGTGTTTCCTGAGTCTTCAGAGTCCTGTGTTTCCTGAGTCTTCAGAATCTCGTGTTTCCTGAGTCTTCAGAGTCCTGTATTTCCTGAGTCTTCAGAGTCCCGCGTTTCCTGAGTCTTCAGAGTCCTGTGTTTCCTGAGTCTTCAGAATCTCGTGTTTCCTGAGTCTTCAGAGTCCCGTGTTTCCTGAGTCTTCAGAGTCCCGTCTTTCCTGAGTCTTCAGAGTCCCGTGTTTCCTGAGTCTTCAGAGTCCTGTGTTTCCTGAGTCTTCAGAATCTCGTGTTTCCTGAGTCTTCAGAGTCCTGTATTTCCTGAGTCTTCAGAGTCCCGCGTTTCCTGAGTCTTCAGAGTCCTGTGTTTCCTGAGTCTTCAGAGTCCCGTGTTTCCTGAGTCTTCAGAGTCCCGTGTTTCCTGAGTCTTCAGAGTCCCGTGTTTCCTGAGTCTTCAGAGTCCCGTGTTTCCTGAGTCTTCAGAGTCCCGTGTTTCCTGAGTCTTCAGAGTCCCGTGTTTCCTGAGTCTTCAGAGTCCTGTGTTTCCTGAGTCTTCAGAGTCCCGTCTTTCCTGAGTCTTCAGAGTCCCGTGTTTCCTGAGTCTTCAGAGTCCTGTGTTTCCTGAGTCTTCAGAATCTCGTGTTTCCTGAGTCTTCAGAGTCCTGTATTTCCTGAGTCTTCAGAGTCCCGCGTTTCCTGAGTCTTCAGAGTCCTGTGTTTCCTGAGTCTTCAGAATCTCGTGTTTCCTGAGTCTTCAGAGTCCTGTATTTCCTGAGTCTTCAGAGTCCCGCGTTTCCTGAGTCTTCAGAGTCCCATGTTTCCTGAGTCTTCAGAGTCCCGCGTTTCCTGAGTCTTCAGAGTCCTGTGTTTCCTGAGTCTTCAGAGTCCCGCGTTTCCTGAGTCTTCAGAGTCCTGTGTTTCCTGAGTCTTCAGAGTCCCGTGTTTCCTGAGTCTTCAGAGTCCTGTGTTTCCTGAGTCTTCAGAGTCCCGTGTTTCCTGAGTCTTCAGAGTCACGTGTTTCCTGAGTCTTCAGAGTCCTGTGTTTCCTGAGTCTTCAGAGTCCCGAGTTTCCTGAGTCTTCAGAGTCCCGTGTTTCCTGAGTCTTCAGAGTCCCGCGTTTCCTGAGTCTTCAGAGTCCCGCGCTTCCTGAGTCTTCAGAGTCCCGTGTTTCCTGAGTCTTCAGAGTCCCGTGTTTCCTGAGTCTTCAGAGTCCTGTGTTTCCTGAGTCTTCAGAGTCCTGTATTTCCTGAGTCTTCAGAGTCTCGCGTTTCCTGAGTCTTCAGAGTCCTGTGTTTCCTGAGCCTTCAGAGTCCCGTTTTTCCTGAGCCTTCAGAGTCCCGTTTTTCCTGAGCCATCAGAGTCCCGAGTTTCCTGAGCCTTCAGAGTCCCGTTTTTCCTGAGTCTTCAGAGTCCCGTGTTTCCTGAGTCTTCAGAGTCCTGTGTTTCCTGAGTCTTCAGAGCCCCGAGTTTCCTGAGTCTTCAGAGTCCCGAGTTTCCTGAGTCTTCAGAGTCCCGTGTTTCCTGAGTCTTCAGAGTCCCGCGTTTCCTGAGTCTTCAGAGTCCCGTGTTTCTTGAGTCTTCAGAGTCCCGCGTTTCCTGAGTCTTCAGAGTCCTGTATTTCCTGAGTCTTCAGAGTCCCGTGTTTCCTGAGTCTTCAGAGTCCTGTGTTTCCTGAGTCTTCAGAGTCCCGTGTTTCCTGAGTCTTCAGAGTCCCGTGTTTCCTGAGTCTTCAGAGTCCCGTGTTTCCTGAGTCTTCAGAGTCCCGTGTTTCCTGAGCCTTCAGAGTCCCGTTTTTCCTGAGCCTTCAGAGTCCCGTTTTTCCTGAGCCTTCAGAGTCCCGAGTTTCCTGAGCCTTCAGAGTCCCGTTTTTCCTGAGTCTTCAGAGTCCCGCATTTCCCTAGTCTTCAGAGTCCCGTGTTTCCTGAGTCTTCAGAGTCCCATTTTTCCTGAGTCTTCAGAGTCCCGTGTTTCCTGAGTCTTCAGAGTCCCGTTTTTCCTGAGTCTTCAGAGTCCCGCATTTCCTGAGTCTTCAGAGTCCCGTGTTTCCTGAGTCTTCAGAGTCCCATTTTTCCTGAGTCTTCAGAGTCCCGTGTTTCCTGAGTCTTCAGAGTCCCGTTTTTCCTGAGTCTTCAGAGTCCCGTGTTTCCTGAGTCTTCAGAGTCCCGTGTTTCCTGAGTCTTCAGAGTCCCGTTTTTCCTGAGTCTTCAGAGTCTCGTTTTTCCTGAGTCTTCAGAGTCCCGTGTTTCCTGAGTCTTCAGAGTCCTGTGTTTCCTGAGTCTTCAGAATCTCGCGTTTCCAGAGTCTTCAGAGTCCCGTGTTTCCTGAGTCTTCAGAGTCCTGTGTTTCCTGAGTCTTCAGAGTCCTGTGTTTCCTGAGTCTTCAGAGTCCCGTGTTTCCTGAGTCTTCAGAGTCCCGTGTTTCCTGAGTCTTCAGAGTCCCGTGTTTCCTGAGTCTTCAGAGTCCCGCGTTTCCTGAGTCTTCAGAGTCCCGCGTTTCCTGAGTCTTCAGAGTCCCGCGTTTCCTGAGTCTTCAGAGTCCCGTGTTTCCTCAGTCTTCAGAGTCCCGCGTTTCCTGAGTCTTCAGAGTCCTGTGTTTCCTGAGTCTTCAGAGTCCTGTATTTCCTGGGTCTTCAGAGTCTCGCGTTTCCTGAGTCTTCAGAGTCCCGTGTTTCCTGAGTCTTCAGAGTCCTGTGTTTCCTGAGCCTTCAGAGTCCTGTTTTTCCTGAGCCTTCAGAGTTTCGTTTTTCCTGAGCCTTCAGAGTCCCGAGTTTCCTGAGCCTTCAGAGTCCCGTTTTTCCTGAGTCTTCAGAGTCCCGTGTTTCCTGAGTCTTCAGAGTCCCGTTTTTCCTGAGTCTTCAGAGTCCCGCATTTCCCTAGTCTTCAGAGTCCCGTGTTTCCTGAGTCTTCAGAGTCCCATTTTTCCTGAGTCTTCAGAGTCCCGTGTTTCCTGAGTCTTCAGAGTCCCGTTTTTCCTGAGTCTTCAGAGTCCCGTTTTTCCTGAGTCTTCAGAGTCCCGCGTTTCCTGAGTCTTCAGAGTCCCGCATTTCCTGAGTCTTCAGAGTCCCGTGTTTCCTGAGTCTTCAGAGTCCCGTGTTTCCTGAGTCTTCAGAGTCCCGTGTTTCCTGAGTCTTCAGAGTCCCGTTTTTCCTGAGTCTTCAGAGTCCCGCATTTCCTGAGTCTTCAGAGTCCCGTGTTTCCTGAGTCTTCAGAGTCCCGTTTTTCCTGAGTCTTCAGAGTCCCGCATTTCCTGAGTCTTCAGAGTCCCGTTTTTCCTGAGTCTTCAGAGTCCCGCATTTCCTGAGTCTGCAGAGTCCCGTGTTTCCTGAGTCTTCAGAGTCCCGTTTTTCCTGAGTCTTCAGAGTCCCGTGTTTCCTGAGTCTTCAGAGTCCTGTGTTTCCTGAGTCTTCAGAGTCCCGTTTTTCCTAAGTCTTCAGAGTCCCGCGTTTCCTGAGTCTTCAGAGTCCCGTGTTTCCTGAGTCTTCAGAGTCCCGCATTTCCTGAGTCTTCAGAGTCCCGTGTTTCCTGAGTCTTCAGAGTCCCGTGTTTCCTGAGTCTTCAGAGTTCCGTGTTTCCTGAGTCTTCAGAGTCCCGAGTTTCCCGAGTCTTCAGAGTCCCGTTTTTCCTGAGTCTTCAGAGTTCCGTGTTTCCTGAGTCTTCAGAGTCCCGCGTTTCCTGAGTCTTCAGAGTCCCGCATTTCATGAGTCTTCAGAGTCCCGCGTTTCCTGAGTCTTCAGAGTCCCGTGTTTCCTGAGCCTTCAGAGTCCCGTGTTTCCTGAGTCTTCAGAGTCCCGTGTTTCCTGAGTCTTCAGAGTCCCGTGTTTCCTGAGTCTTCAGAGTCCCGTGTTTCCTGAGTCTTCAGAGTCCCGCGTTTCCTGAGTCTTCAGAGTCCCGATTTTCCTGAGTCTTCAGAGTCCCGCGTTTCATGAGTCTTCAGAGTCCTGTATTTCCTGAGTCTTCAGAGTCCTGTGTTTCCTGAGTCTTCAGAGTCCCGTGTTTCCTGAGTCTTCAGAGTCCCGTGTTTCCTGAGTCTTCAGAGTCCTGTGTTTCCTGAGTCTTCAGAGTCCCATGTTTCCTGAGTCTTCAGAGTCCCGTGTTTCCTGAGTCTTCAGAGTCCCGTGTTTCCTGAGTCTTCAGAGTCCCGTGTTTCCTGAGTCTTCAGAGTCCCGTGTTTCCTGAGTCTTCAGAGTCCTGTGTTTCCTGAGTCTTCAGAGTCCCGTGTTTCCTGAGTCTTCAGAGTCCCGTGTTTCCTGAGTCTTCAGAATCTCGTGTTTCCTGAGTCTTCAGAGTCCTGTATTTCCTGAGTCTTCAGAGTCCCGTGTTTCCTGAGTCTTCAGAGTCCCGAGTTTCCTGAGTCTTCAGAGTCCTGTGTTTCCTGAGTCTTCAGAGTCCCATGTTTCCTGAGTCTTCAGAGTCCCGTGTTTCCTGAGTCTTCAGAGTCCCGTGTTTCCTGAGTCTTCAGAGTCCCGTGTTTCCTGAGTCTTCAGAGTCCCGTGTTTCCTGAGTCTTCAGAGTCCTGTGTTTCCTGAGTCTTCAGAGTCCTGTATTTCCTGAGTCTTCAGAGTCCCGCGTTTCCTGAGTCTTCAGAGTCCCATGTTTCCTGAGTCTTCAGAGTCCCGCGTTTCCTGAGTCTTCAGAGTCCTGTGTTTCCTGAGTCTTCAGAGTCCCGTGTTTCCTGAGTCTTCAGAGTCCCGTCTTTCCTGAGTCTTCAGAGTCCCGTGTTTCCTGAGTCTTCAGAGTCCTGTGTTTCCTGAGTCTTCAGAATCTCGTGTTTCCTGAGTCTTCAGAGTCCTGTATTTCCTGAGTCTTCAGAGTCCCGCGTTTCCTGAGTCTTCAGAGTCCTGTGTTTCCTGAGTCTTCAGAATCTCGTGTTTCCTGAGTCTTCAGAGTCCTGTATTTCCTGAGTCTTCAGAGTCCCGCGTTTCCTGAGTCTTCAGAGTCCCATGTTTCCTGAGTCTTCAGAGTCCCGCGTTTCCTGAGTCTTCAGAGTCCAGTGTTTCCTGAGTCTTCAGAGTCCCGTGTTTCCTGAGTCTTCAGAGTCCCGTCTTTCCTGAGTCTTCAGAGTCCCGTGTTTCCTGAGTCTTCAGAGTCCTGTGTTTCCTGAGTCTTCAGAATCTCGTGTTTCCTGAGTCTTCAGAGTCCTGTATTTCCTGAGTCTTCAGAGTCCCGCGTTTCCTGAGTCTTCAGAGTCCTGTGTTTCCTGAGTCTTCAGAATCTCGTGTTTCCTGAGTCTTCAGAGTCCCGTGTTTCCTGAGTCTTCAGAGTCCCGTCTTTCCTGAGTCTTCAGAGTCCCGTGTTTCCTGAGTCTTCAGAGTCCTGTGTTTCCTGAGTCTTCAGAATCTCGTGTTTCCTGAGTCTTCAGAGTCCTGTATTTCCTGAGTCTTCAGAGTCCCGCGTTTCCTGAGTCTTCAGAGTCCTGTGTTTCCTGAGTCTTCAGAGTCCCGTGTTTCCTGAGTCTTCAGAGTCCCGTGTTTCCTGAGTCTTCAGAGTCCCGTGTTTCCTGAGTCTTCAGAGTCCCGTGTTTCCTGAGTCTTCAGAGTCCCGTGTTTCCTGAGTCTTCAGAGTCCCGTGTTTCCTGAGTCTTCAGAGTCCTGTGTTTCCTGAGTCTTCAGAGTCCCGTCTTTCCTGAGTCTTCAGAGTCCCGTGTTTCCTGAGTCTTCAGAGTCCTGTGTTTCCTGAGTCTTCAGAATCTCGTGTTTCCTGAGTCTTCAGAGTCCTGTATTTCCTGAGTCTTCAGAGTCCCGCGTTTCCTGAGTCTTCAGAGTCCTGTGTTTCCTGAGTCTTCAGAATCTCGTGTTTCCTGAGTCTTCAGAGTCCTGTATTTCCTGAGTCTTCAGAGTCCCGCGTTTCCTGAGTCTTCAGAGTCCCATGTTTCCTGAGTCTTCAGAGTCCCGCGTTTCCTGAGTCTTCAGAGTCCTGTGTTTCCTGAGTCTTCAGAGTCCCGCGTTTCCTGAGTCTTCAGAGTCCTGTGTTTCCTGAGTCTTCAGAGTCCCGTGTTTCCTGAGTCTTCAGACTCCTGTGTTTCCTGAGTCTTCAGAGTCCCGTGTTTCCAGAGTCTTCAGAGTCACGTGTTTCCTGAGTCTTCAGAGTCCTGTGTTTCCTGAGTCTTCAGAGTCCCGTGTTTCCTGAGTCTTCAGAGTCCCGCGTTTCCTGAGTCTTCAGAGTCCCGCGCTTCCTGAGTCTTCAGAGTCCCGTGTTTCCTGAGTCTTCAGAGTCCCGTGTTTCCTGAGTCTTCAGAGTCCTGTGTTTCCTGAGTCTTCAGAGTCCCGCATTTCATGAGTCTTCAGAGTCCCGCGTTTCCTGAGTCTTCAGAGTCCCGTGTTTCCTGAGCCTTCAGAGTCCCGTGTTTCCTGAGCCTTCAGAGTCCCGTTTTTCCTGAGCCATCAGAGTCCCGAGTTTCCTGAGCCTTCAGAGTCCCGTTTTTCCTGAGTCTTCAGAGTCCCGTGTTTCCTGAGTCTTCAGAGTCCTGTGTTTCCTGAGTCTTCAGAGCCCCGAGTTTCCTGAGTCTTCAGAGTCCCGAGTTTCCTGAGTCTTCAGAGTCCCGTGTTTCCTGAGTCTTCAGAGTCCCGCGTTTCCTGAGTCTTCAGAGTCCCGTGTTTCTTGAGTCTTCAGAGTCCCGCGTTTCCTGAGTCTTCAGAGTCCTGTATTTCCTGAGTCTTCAGAGTCCCGTGTTTCCTGAGTCTTCAGAGTCCTGTGTTTCCTGAGTCTTCAGAGTCCCGTGTTTCCTGAGTCTTCAGAGTCCCGTGTTTCCTGAGTCTTCAGAGTCCCGTGTTTCCTGAGTCTTCAGAGTCCCGTGTTTCCTGAGCCTTCAGAGTCCCGTTTTTCCTGAGCCTTCAGAGTCCCGTTTTTCCTGAGCCTTCAGAGTCCCGAGTTTCCTGAGCCTTCAGAGTCCCGTTTTTCCTGAGTCTTCAGAGTCCCGCATTTCCCTAGTCTTCAGAGTCCCGTGTTTCCTGAGTCTTCAGAGTCCCATTTTTCCTGAGTCTTCAGAGTCCCGTGTTTCCTGAGTCTTCAGAGTCCCGTTTTTCCTGAGTCTTCAGAGTCCCGCATTTCCTGAGTCTTCAGAGTCCCGTGTTTCCTGAGTCTTCAGAGTCCCATTTTTCCTGAGTCTTCAGAGTCCCGTGTTTCCTGAGTCTTCAGAGTCCCGTTTTTCCTGAGTCTTCAGAGTCCCGTGTTTCCTGAGTCTTCAGAGTCCCGTGTTTCCTGAGTCTTCAGAGTCCCGTTTTTCCTGAGTCTTCAGAGTCTCGTTTTTCCTGAGTCTTCAGAGTCCCGTGTTTCCTGAGTCTTCAGAGTCCTGTGTTTCCTGAGTCTTCAGAATCTCGCGTTTCCAGAGTCTTCAGAGTCCCGTGTTTCCTGAGTCTTCAGAGTCCTGTGTTTCCTGAGTCTTCAGAGTCCTGTGTTTCCTGAGTCTTCAGAGTCCCGTGTTTCCTGAGTCTTCAGAGTCCCGTGTTTCCTGAGTCTTCAGAGTCCCGTGTTTCCTGAGTCTTCAGAGTCCCGCGTTTCCTGAGTCTTCAGAGTCCCGCGTTTCCTGAGTCTTCAGAGTCCCGCGTTTCCTGAGTCTTCAGAGTCCCGTGTTTCCTCAGTCTTCAGAGTCCCGCGTTTCCTGAGTCTTCAGAGTCCTGTGTTTCCTGAGTCTTCAGAGTCCTGTATTTCCTGGGTCTTCAGAGTCTCGCGTTTCCTGAGTCTTCAGAGTCCCGTGTTTCCTGAGTCTTCAGAGTCCTGTGTTTCCTGAGCCTTCAGAGTCCTGTTTTTCCTGAGCCTTCAGAGTTTCGTTTTTCCTGAGCCTTCAGAGTCCCGAGTTTCCTGAGCCTTCAGAGTCCCGTTTTTCCTGAGTCTTCAGAGTCCCGTGTTTCCTGAGTCTTCAGAGTCCCGTTTTTCCTGAGTCTTCAGAGTCCCGCATTTCCCTAGTCTTCAGAGTCCCGTGTTTCCTGAGTCTTCAGAGTCCCATTTTTCCTGAGTCTTCAGAGTCCCGTGTTTCCTGAGTCTTCAGAGTCCCGTTTTTCCTGAGTCTTCAGAGTCCCGTTTTTCCTGAGTCTTCAGAGTCCCGCGTTTCCTGAGTCTTCAGAGTCCCGCATTTCCTGAGTCTTCAGAGTCCCGTGTTTCCTGAGTCTTCAGAGTCCCGTGTTTCCTGAGTCTTCAGAGTCCCGTGTTTCCTGAGTCTTCAGAGTCCCGTTTTTCCTGAGTCTTCAGAGTCCCGCATTTCCTGAGTCTTCAGAGTCCCGTGTTTCCTGAGTCTTCAGAGTCCCGTTTTTCCTGAGTCTTCAGAGTCCCGCATTTCCTGAGTCTTCAGAATCCCGTTTTTCCTGAGTCTTCAGAGTCCCGCATTTCCTGAGTCTTCAGAGTCCCGTGTTTCCTGAGTCTTCAGAGTCCCGTTTTTCCTGAGTCTTCAGAGTCCCGTGTTTCCTGAGTCTTCAGAGTCCTGTGTTTCCTGAGTCTTCAGAGTCCCGTTTTTCCTAAGTCTTCAGAGTCCCGCGTTTCCTGAGTCTTCAGAGTCCCGTGTTTCCTGAGTCTTCAGAGTCCCGCATTTCCTGAGTCTTCAGAGTCCCGTGTTTCCTGAGTCTTCAGAGTCCCGTGTTTCCTGAGTCTTCAGAGTTCCGTGTTTCCTGAGTCTTCAGAGTCCCGAGTTTCCCGAGTCTTCAGAGTCCCGTTTTTCCTGAGTCTTCAGAGTTCCGTGTTTCCTGAGTCTTCAGAGTCCCGCGTTTCCTGAGTCTTCAGAGTCCCGCATTTCATGAGTCTTCAGAGTCCCGCGTTTCCTGAGTCTTCAGAGTCCCGTGTTTCCTGAGCCTTCAGAGTCCCGTGTTTCCTGAGTCTTCAGAGTCCCGTGTTTCCTGAGTCTTCAGAGTCCCGTGTTTCCTGAGTCTTCAGAGTCCCGTGTTTCCTGAGTCTTCAGAGTCCCGCGTTTCCTGAGTCTTCAGAGTCCCGATTTTCCTGAGTCTTCAGAGTCCCGCGTTTCATGAGTCTTCAGAGTCCCGTGTTTCCTGAGTCTTCAGAGTCTCGCGTTTCCTGAGTCTTCAGAGTCCCGTGTTTCCTGAGTCTTCAGAGTCCCGTTTTTCCTGAGTCTTCAGAGTCCCGTTTTTTCTGAGTCTTCAGAGTCCCATGTTTCCTGAGTCTTCAGAGTCCCGTGTTTCCTGAGTCTTCAGAGTCCCGTGTTTCCTGAGTCTTCAGAGTCCCGTGTTTCCTGAGTCTTCAGAGTCCCGCATTTCCTGAGTCTTCAGAGTCCCGTGTTTCCTGAGTCTTCAGAGTTCCGTGTTTCCTGAGTCTTCAGAGTCCCGAGTTTCCCGAGTCTTCAGAGTCCCGTTTTTCCTGAGTCTTCAGAGTTCCATGTTTCCTGAGTCTTCAGAGTCCCGCGTTTCCTGAGTCTTCAGAGTCCCGCATTTCATGAGTCTTCAGAGTCCCGCGTTTCCTGAGTCTTCAGAGTCCCGTGTTTCCTGAGCCTTCAGAGTCCCGTGTTTCCTGAGTCTTCAGAGTCCCGTGTTTCCTGAGCCTTCAGAGTCCTGTGTTTCCTGAGTCTTCAGAGTCCCGTGTTTCCTGAGTCTTCAGAGTCCCGTGTTTCCTGAGTCTTCAGAGTCCCGCGTTTCCTGAGTCTTCAGAGTCCCGATTTTCCTGAGTCTTCAGAGTCCCGCGTTTCCTGAGTCTTCAGAGTCCCGTGTTTCCTGAGTCTTCAGAGTCCCGTGTTTCCTGAGTCTTCAGAGTCCCGTGTTTCCTGAGTCTTCAGAGTCTCGCGTTTCCTGAGTCTTCAGAGTCCCGTTTTTCCTGAGTCTTCAGAGTCTCGCGTTTCCTGAGTCTTCAGAGTCCCGTTTTTCCTGAGTCTTCAGAGTCCCGTTTTTCCTGAGTCTTCAGAGTCCCGTTTTTCCTGAGTCTTCAGAGTCCCGTTTTTCCTGAGCCTATATTATCACAGAGAGTGAAGAGACTGAACTGTCATATTCTCTATACACTGATTGGCCGTTCCCATGAAATGCTTTGCTGTCTTTGAGTGACAGACAAGGACCCCGAGCCATAAACAGCTCTACTCATAAAACTGCCCTCATTTACATCCTTCTATATTAACATGAACAAGGCCCAGAGTCACGATCTGCCCCCTTTTATATGTGGAGTCAATTTTGTTTGGCCACCTTCCCTTTGATCAACAAGCAGGACAGGGAGGTGGTGGATGTAGAGTTGCCACCTCATCCCTTTAAACCCGAACACATATGAATTACACGGGTTCTGAGGCTAATTAAATGCAGATAAGGCACCAAGTGAGTTTTATTACCACCTTAATCAGCCACAGAACCTGTGTAATTAATATGTGTTCGGGTTTAAAGGGATGAGGTGGCAACCATAGGTGGGGGATGGGGGGCCTGGGGCAGTAGGACAGGGATATTCTGTGAGGTCAGGTCCGCGGTCCCCTGTGAAGGTTATATTCTGTGAGGTCAGGTCCGCGGTCCCCTGTGAAGGTTATATTCTGTGCGGTCAGGTCCGCGGTCCCCTATGAAGGTCATATTCTGTGTGGTCAGGTCTGCGGTCCCCTATGAAGGTCATATTCTGTGAGGTCAGGTCTGCGGTCCCCTGTGAAGGTCATATTCTGTGCGGTCAGGTCTGCGGTCCCCTGTGAAGGTCATATTCTGTGTGGTCAGGTCTGCGGTCCCCTATGAAGGTCATATTCTGTGAGGTCAGGTTTGTGGTCCCCTATGAAGGTCATATTCTGTGCGGTCAGGTCTGCGGTCCCCTATGAAGGTCATATTCTGTGAGGTCAGGTTTGTGGTCCCCTATGAAGGTCATATTCTGTGAGGTCAGGTCTGCGGTCCCCTGTGAAGGTCATATTCTGTGTGGTCAGGTCTGCGGTCCCCTATGAAGGTCATATTCTGTGAGGTCAGGTCTGTGGTCCCCTATGAAGGTCATATTCTGTGTGGTCAGGTCTGCGGTCCCCTATGAAGGTCATATTCTGTGAGGTCAGGTCTGCGGTCCCCTGTGAAGGTCATATTCTGTGCGGTCAGGTCTGCGGTCCCCTGTGAAGGTCATATTCTGTGTGGTCAGGTCTGCGGTCCCCTATGAAGGTCATATTCTGTGAGGTCAGGTTTGTGGTCCCCTATGAAGGTCATATTCTGTGAGGTCAGGTCTGCGGTCCCCTGTGAAGGTCATATTCTGTGTGGTCAGGTCTGCGGTCCCCTGTGAAGGTCATATTCTGTGTGGTCAGGTCTGCGGTCCCCTATGAAGGTCATATTCTGTGAGGTCAGGTCTGCGGTCCCCTATGAAGGTCATATTCTGTGAGGTCAGGTCTGCGGTCCCCTGTGAAGGTCATATTCTGTGCGGTCAGGTCTGCGGTCCCCTGTGAAGGTCATATTCTGTGAGGTCAGGTCTGCGGTCCCCTGTGAAGGTCATATTCTGTGAGGTCAGGTCTGCGGTCCCCTGTGAAGGTCATATTCTGTGCGGTCAGGTCTGCGGTCCCCTGTGAAGGTCATATTCTGTGCGGTCAGGTCTGCGGTCCCCTGTGAAGGTCATATTCTGTGAGGTCAGGTCTGCGGTCCCCTGTGAAGGTCATATTCTGTGAGGTCAGGTCTGCGGTCCCCTGTGAAGGTCATATTCTGTGCGGTCAGGTTTGTGGTCCCCTATGAAGGTCATATTCTGTGAGGTCAGGTCTGCGGTCCCCTGTGAAGGTCATATTCTGTGCGGTCAGGTCTGCGGTCCCCTGTGAAGGTCATATTCTGTGCGGTCAGGTCTGCGGTCCCCTGTGAAGGTCATATTCTGTGAGGTCAGGTCTGCGGTCCCCTGTGAAGGTCATATTCTGTGAGGTCAGGTCTGCGGTCCCCTGTGAAGGTCATATTCTGTGCGGTCAGGTCTGCGGTCCCCTGTGAAGGTCATATTCTGTGCGGTCAGGTCTGCGGTCCCCTGTGAAGGTCATATTCTGTGCGGTCAGGTCCGCGGTCCCCTGTGAAGGTTATATTCTGTGCGGTCAGGTCTGCCGTCCCCTGTGAAGGTCATATTCTGTGCGGTCAGGTCTGTGGTCCCCTGTGAAGGTTATATTCTATGCGGTCAGGTCTGCGGTCCCCTGTGAAGGTCATATTCTGTGAGGTCAGGTCCGCGGTCCCCTGTGAAGGTTATATTCTGTGCGGTCAGGTCTGCGGTCCCCTGTGAAGGTCATATTCTGTGTGGTCAGGTTTGCGGTCCCCTATGAAGGTCATATTCTGTGAGGTCAGGTTTGTGGTCCCCTATGAAGGTCATATTCTGTGAGGTCAGGTCTGCGGTCCCCTGTGAAGGTCATATTCTGTGCGGTCAGGTCTGCGGTCCCCTTTGAAGGTCATATTCTGTGAGGTCAGGTCTGCGGTCCCCTATGAAGGTCATATTCTATGCGGTCAGGTCTGCGGTCCCCTGTGAAGGTCATATTCTGTGCGGTCAGGTCTGCGGTCCCCTGTGAAGGTCATATTCTGTGCGGTCAGGTCTGCGGTCCCCTGTGAAGGTCATATTCTGTGTGGTCAGGTCTGCGGTCCCCTATGAAGGTCATATTCTATGCGGTCAGGTCTGCGGTCCCCTGTGAAGGTCATATTCTGTGCGGTCATGTCTGCGGTCCCCTGTGAAGGTCATATTCTGTGTGGTCAGGTCTGCGGTCCCCTGTGAAGGTCATATTCTGTGAGGTCAGGTCTGCGGTCCCCTGTGAAGGTCATATTCTGTGTGGTCAGGTCTGCGGTCCCCTATGAAGGTCATATTCTGTGAGGTCAGGTCTGCGGTCCCCTGTGAAGGTCATATTCTGTGCGGTCAGGTCTGCGGTCCCCTGTGAAGGTCATATTCTGTGAGGTCAGGTCTGCGGTCCCCTGTGAAGGTCATATTCTGTGAGGTCAGGTCTGCGGTCCCCTGTGAAGGTCATATTCTGTGCGGTCAGGTTTGTGGTCCCCTATGAAGGTCATATTCTGTGAGGTCAGGTCTGCGGTCCCCTGTGAAGGGTCATATTCTGTGCGGTCAGGTCTGCGGTCCCCTGTGAAGGTCATATTCTGTGCGGTCAGGTCTGCGGTCCCCTGTGAAGGTCATATTCTGTGAGGTCAGGTCTGTGGTCCCCTGTGAAGGTCATATTCTGTGCGGTCAGGTCTGCGGTCCCCTGTGAAGGTCATATTCTGTGAGGTCAGGTCTGCGGTCCCCTGTGAAGGTCATATTCTGTGAGGTCAGGTCTGCGGTCCCCTGTGAAGGTCATATTCTGTGCGGTCAGGTTTGTGGTCCCCTATGAAGGTCATATTCTGTGAGGTCAGGTCTGCGGTCCCCTGTGAAGGTCATATTCTGTGCGGTCAGGTCTGCGGTCCCCTGTGAAGGTCATATTCTGTGCGGTCAGGTCTGCGGTCCCCTGTGAAGGTCATATTCTGTGAGGTCAGGTCTGCGGTCCCCTGTGAAGGTCATATTCTGTGAGGTCAGGTCTGCGGTCCCCTATGAAGGTCATATTCTATGCGGTCAGGTCTGCGGTCCCCTGTGAAGGTCATATTCTGTGCGGTCAGGTCTGCGGTCCCCTGTGAAGGTCATATTCTGTGTGGTCAGGTCTGCGGTCCCCTGTGAAGGTCATATTCTGTGAGGTCAGGTCTGCGGTCCCCTGTGAAGGTCATATTCTGTGTGGTCAGGTCTGCGGTCCCCTATGAAGGTCATATTCTGTGCGGTCAGGTCTGCGGTCCCCTGTGAAGGTCATATTCTGTGCGGTCAGGTCTGCGGTCCCCTGTGAAGGTCATATTCTGTGAGGTCAGGTTTGTGGTCCCCTGTGAAGGTTATATTCTGTGCGGCCAGGTCTGCGGTCCCCTGTGAAGGGTTATATTCTGTGCGGTCAGGTCTGCGGTCCCCTATGAAGGTCATATTCTGTGAGGTCAGGTTTGTGGTCCCCTGTGAAGGTTATATTCTGTGCGGCCAGGTCTGCGGTCCCCTGTGAAGGGTTATATTCTGTGCGGTCAGGTCTGCGGTCCCCTATGAAGGTCATATTCTGTGCGGTCAGGTCTGCGGTCCCCTGTGAAGGTTATATTCTGTGCGGCCAGGTCTGCGGTCCCCTGTGAAGGGTTATATTCTGTGCGGTCAGGTCTGCGGTCCCCTGTGAAGGTCATATTCTGTGCGGTCAGGTCTGTGGTCCCCTGTGAAGGTTATATTCTATGCGGTCAGGTCCGCGGTCCCCTGTGAAGGTTATATTCTGTGCGGTCAGGTCTGCGGTCCCCTGTGAAGGTCATATTCTGTGCGGTCAGGTCTGTGGTCCCCTGTGAAGGTTATATTCTATGCGGTCAGGTCTGCGGTCCCCTGTGAAGGTCATATTCTGTGAGGTCAGGTCTGCGGTCCCCTGTGAAGGTCATATTCTGTGCGGTCAGGTCTGTGGTCCCCTGTGAAGGTCATATTCTGTGAGGTCAGGTCTGCGGTCCCCTGTGAAGGTCATATTCTGTGAGGTCAGGTCTGCGGTCCCCTATGAAGGTCATATTCTATGCGGTCAGGTCTGCGGTCCCCTGTGAAGGTCATATTCTGTGAGGTCAGGTCTGCGGTCCCCTATGAAGGTCATATTCTATGCGGTCAGGTCTGCGGTCCCCTGTGAAGGTCATATTCTATGCGGTCAGGTCTGCGGTCCCCTGTGAAGGTCATATTCTGTGCGGTCAGGTCTGCGGTCCCCTGTGAAGGTCATATTCTGTGTGGTCAGGTCTGCGGTCCCCTGTGAAGGTCATATTCTGTGAGGTCAGGTCTGCGGTCCCCTGTGAAGGTCATATTCTGTGCGGTCAGGTCTGTGGTCCCCTGTGAAGGTCATATTCTGTGTGGTCAGGTCTGCGGTCCCCTGTGAAGGTCATATTCTGTGAGGTCAGGTCTGCGGTCCCCTGTGAAGGTCATATTCTGTGTGGTCAGGTCTGCGGTCCCCTGTGAAGGTCATATTCTGTGCGGTCAGGTCTGCGGTCCCCTGTGAAGGTCATATTCTGTGTGGTCAGGTCTGCGGTCCCCTGTGAAGGTCATATTCTGTGAGGTCAGGTCTGCGGTCCCCTGTGAAGGTCATATTCTGTGTGGTCAGGTCTGCGGTCCCCTATGAAGGTCATATTCTGTGCGGTCAGGTCTGCGGTCCCCTGTGAAGGTCATATTCTGTGAGGTCAGGTCTGCGGTCCCCTGTGAAGGTCATATTCTGTGCGGTCAGGTCTGCGGTCCCCTATGAAGGTCATATTCTGTGAGGTCAGGTTTGTGGTCCCCTATGAAGGTCATATTCTGTGTGGTCAGGTCTGCGGTCCCCTGTGAAGGTTATATTCTGTGCGGTCAGGTCTGCGGTCCCCTGTGAAGGTCATATTCTGTGAGGTCAGGTTTGTGGTCCCCTATGAAGGTCATATTCTGTGAGGTCAGGTTTGTGGTCCCCTGTGAAGGTCATATTCTGTGAGGTCAGGTCTGCGGTCCCCTATGAAGGTCATATTCTGTGCGGTCAGGTCTGTGGTCCCCTGTGAAGCTCATATTCTGTGCGGTCAGGTCTGTGGTCCCCTGTGAAGCTCATATTCTATGCGGTCAGGTCTGCGGTCCCCTGTGAAGCTCATATTCTGTGCGGTCAGGTCTGCGGTCCCCTGTGAAGGGTTATATTCTGTGCGGTCAGGTCTGCGGTCCCCTATGAAGGTCATATTCTGTGTGGTCAGGTCTGTGGTCCCCTATGAAGGTCATATTCTGTGCGGTCAGGTCTGCGGTCCCCTGTGAAGCTCATATTCTGTGCGGTCAGGTCTGCAGTCCCCTGTGAAGGTCATATTCTGTGCGGTCAGGTCTGCGGTCCCCTATGAAGGTCATATTCTGTGCGGTCAGGTCTGCGGTCCCCTGTGAAGGTCATATTCTGTGTGGTCAGGTCTGCGGTCCCCTGTGAAGGTCATATTCTGTGTGGTCAGGTCTGCGGTCCCCTATGAAGGTCATATTCTGTGCGGTCAGGTCTGCGGTCCCCTGTGAAGGTCATATTCTGTGAGGTCAGGTCTGCGGTCCCCTGTGAAGGTCATATTCTGTGCGGTCAGGTCTGCGGTCCCCTATGAAGGTCATATTCTGTGAGGTCAGGTTTGTGGTCCCCTATGAAGGTCATATTCTGTGCGGTCAGGTCTGCGGTCCCCTGTGAAGGTTATATTCTGTGCGGCCAGGTCTGCGGTCCCCTGTGAAGGGTTATATTCTGTGCGGTCAGGTCTGCGGTCCCCTGTGAAGGTCATATTCTGTGCGGTCAGGTCTGCGGTCCCCTGTGAAGGTCATATTCTGTGAGGTCAGGTTTGTGGTCCCCTATGAAGGTCATATTCTGTGAGGTCAGGTTTGTGGTCCCCTGTGAAGGTCATATTCTGTGAGGTCAGGTTTGTGGTCCCCTGTGAAGGTCATATTCTGTGCGGTCAGGTCTGCGGTCCCCTATGAAGGTCATATTCTGTGCGGTCAGGTCTGCGGTCCCCTGTGAAGCTCATATTCTGTGCGGTCAGGTCTGCGGTCCCCTGTGAAGGGTTATATTCTGTGTGGTCAGGTCTGCGGTCCCCTATGAAGGTCATATTCTGTGCGGTCAGGTCTGCGGTCCCCTGTGAAGCTCATATTCTGTGCGGTCAGGTCTGCAGTCCCCTGTGAAGGTCATATTCTGTGCGGTCAGGTCTGCGGTCCCCTATGAAGGTCATATTCTGTGCGGTCAGGTCTGCGGTCCCCTGTGAAGGTCATATTCTGTGCGGTCAGGTCTGCGGTCCCCTGTGAAGGTCATATTCTGTGTGGTCAGGTCTGTGGTCCCCTGTGAAGGTTATATTCTGTGTGGTCAGGTCTGCGGTCCCCTGTGAAGGTCATATTCTGTGCGGTCAGGTCTGCGGTCCCCTGTGAAGGGTCATATTCTGTGCGGTCAGGCAGAAGGAAGACAGAGAATGTGATTGGATGAAACTGAGATTTATTTCTTTCAGATAAAATTCTGATCACAGAAAGCAGCCAGGCGGAGGGGGGGGGGGGGGATGGAGCTGATTGGACAATAATCACTTAGCTCCTCCCAGGAGGATCACAAAGCTGATTCTTCTAGTGATTATTTCATACAAAATTGGAGCAAAAAAATCAGAGGAGGGGCAACAGATCCCCTTGTGGGCGGAGCAGCCAATCCCATTCATACAGCAGGTGGAGATGTTCAGTGGGCGGAGCTCATTCTACGCGGGGGAAGAGCAGGAATCCGCTGAAGACACTGCTGCTGACGTCTTTGCTGGCGATTCTGCGGCTCTTGGTGTCGGTCTCGATCCAGACCTGGTCATTGCGGTTGAGGTTGAGGACGGTTCCTCCGGAGTTGACCTGGTTGCGATTGTTGATGTTTCGGTCGCAGAAGCTGAGCAGTTTCTTGCCATTGGCTGTGCCGATTTTGGCCCAGATGTGGAGGCAGAGATCTCCGGCAGAGACGGCCTGGAAGGTGAAATAATAGTAGCCGGGCTCGGCACAGCTGAAGCGCCCCGAGGAGCCGTCATACACATTCTCCTGGTTGGTGAGGATCTCCCCGAACAGCAGCGTGTTCTCCTTCATGCCGGTGTAGACCGCCGAGAATGCTGGCCGCTTCTGGTTCCTGCCATCCGCCATCGCTCCTTTGGATCCAGCTAGGCCGGGCTCTCCTGGAGGCCCTGGGGGCCCCTCTGGACCCTTGTATCCTATAGAGCCAGGCTCGCCTGGGGCCCCGGGTTCTCCGGCATCACCTTTGCTTGTTTTTAGTCCAGAAAGTCGTCCGCCGTCCCCTGAAAGAGGAAAAAGAGGAAATGATGGGGGGTCTGAGGAAGGCGAAGTCCGATCATCAATCGACTCCACCTTTCTGTATGACCAACTAAGGACAACCCATGAGGATGTCACCTGATACAGAAGCCAATCCTAAAACAGGGTGCAATTACCCCACAACCCCACCTACTTCTATACCCCCACCTGACATAACTCCACCTACTTCTCTACCTCCCCCTCCTACCCCAACTCCGCCTACTTCTATAACTCCACCTCTTACCCCAACTCCTCCTACTTCTATGTCGCCACCTCCTACCCCAACTCCTCCTACTTCTATAACTCCACCTGCCATAACTCCACCTACTTCTCTACCTCCCCCTCCTACCCCAACTCCACCTACTTCTCTACCTCCCCCTCCTACCCCAACTCCACCCACTTTTCTACCTCCTCCTCCTACCCCAACTCCACTTACTTCTCTACCTCCCCCTCCTACCCCAACTCCGCCTACTTCTATAACTCCACCTCTTACCCCAACTCCTCCTACTTCTATGTCGCCACCTCCTACCCCAACTCCACCTACTTTTCTACCTCCCCCTCCTACCCCAACTCCGCCTACTTCTATAACTCCACCTCTTACCCCAACTCCTCCTACTTCTATGTCGCCACCTCCTACCCCAACTCGACCTACTTCTCTACCTCCCCCTCCTACCCCAACTCCTCCTACTTCTATAACTCCACCTGCCATAACTCCACCTACTTCTCTTCCTCTCCCTCCTACCCCAACTCTGCCTACTTCTATAACTCCACCTCTTACCCCAACTCCTCCTACTTCTATGTCGCCACCTCCTACCCCAACTCCTCCTACTTCTATAACTCCACCTGCCATAACTTCACCTACTTCTCTACCTCCCGCTCCTACCCCAACTCCGCCTACTTCTATAACTCCACCTCTTACCCCAACTCCTCCTACTTCTATGTCGCCACCTCCTACCCCAACTCCTCCTACTTCTATAACTCCACCTGCCATAACTTCACCTACTTCTCTACCTCCCGCTCCTACCCCAACTCCGCCTACTTCTATAACTCCACCTCTTACCCCAACTCCTCCTACTTCTATGTCGCCACCTCCTACCCCAACTCCTCCTACTTCTATAACTCCACCTGCCATAACTTCACCTACTTCTCTACCTCCCGCTCCTACCCCAACTCCGCCTACTTCTATAACTCCACCTCTTACCCCAACTCCTCCTACTTCTATGTCGCCACCTCCTACCCCAACTCCTCCTACTTCTATAACTCCACCTACTTCTATACTTCCCCCTCCTACCCCAATCCCTCCTACTTCAATACCCCCACCTCCTACAAGAACTACGCCTACTTCTCTACCTCCCCCTCCTATCCCAACTCCGCCTACTTCTATGCCACCACCTCCTACCCCAACTCCTCCTAATACTATAACTCCACCTGCCATAACTCCACCTACTTCTCTACCTCCCGCTCCTACCCCAACTCCGCCTACTTCTATAACTCCACCTCTTACCCCAACTCCTCCTACTTCTATGTCGCCACCTCCTACCCCAACTCCTCCTACTTCTATAACTCCACCTACTTCTATACTTCCCCCTCCTACCCCAATCCCTCCTACTTCAATACCCCCACCTCCTACAAGAACTACGCCTACTTCTCTACCTCCCCCTCCTATCCCATCTCCTCCTACTTCTTTAGTTATATTATTACCCCTGAGTATTATAAAAGTTGGGGTCAGGGTCATACCGGGGTCCCCTCGGTCTCCTTTCTGTCCGTGTCTTCCAGGACGCCCAGGATACCCAGGATGACCTTTCTCTCCATTGGGGGCCTTGCAGACATCTGATTGGTGGGATGGTGGGCACAGGAATCCAATGAATAGGAGGCTGAGAAGCAGCCAGGGTCTCCCCATGGTGTCACTCCCCTGAAGAGAAATATCAGTCAGTTAGTGCAGTAACCCATAGCAACCAGACAGCGCCCATCACCGAAAGATTTATGTCTGATATATAATTCACAGGAACAGTCATGAGGTTTGTAACGGGGCCCCATAGCAGGAGTATATTATAGGACCCCCATAGCAAGCTGAAAAAACAGCAGGAGTCATTATATGGGGCCCATAGCAGGGATACACAATATCTGACAAAAGTAAGTACACCCCTCAGTGACATTTGTGTAAATCTTTTCTTGTATCTTTTCATGTGACAACACTGAAGAAATGACACTTGTCTACAATGTAAAGTAGTGAGTGTACAGCTTGTATAACAGTGTAAATTTGCTGTCCCCTCAAAATAACTCAACACACAGCCATTAATGTCTAAACCGCTGGCAACAAAAGTCAGTACACCCCTAAGTGAAAATCTCCAAAAAGTGTCAATATTTTGTGTGGCCAGCATTATTTTCCAGCACTGCCTTTAACCCTCTTGGACATGGAGGTCACCAGAGCTTCACAGGTTGTCACTGGAGTCCTCTTCCCCTCCCCCATGATGACATCACAGAGCTGGTGGATGTTAGAGACCTTGCGCTCCTCCACCTTCCGTTTGAGGATGTCCCACAGATGATCAATAGGGTTTAGGTCTGGAGACATGCTTGGCCAGTCCATCACCTTTACCCTCAGCTTCTTTAGCAAAGCAGTGGTGGTCTTGGAGGTGTGTTTGGGGTGGTTATCATGTTGGAATACTGCCCTGCGGTCCAGTCTCTGAAGGGAGGGGATCATGCTCTGCTTCAGTAGGTCACAGTACATGTTGGCATTCATTGGTCCCCTCAATGATCTGTAGCCCCCCAGTGCCGGCAGCACTCATGCAGCCCCAGACCATGACACTCCCACCACCATGTTTGACTGTAGACAAGACACACTTGTCTTTGTCCTCCTCACCTGGTTGCCCCCACACACGCTTGTCACCATCTGAACCAAATACGTTTATCTTGGTCTCATCAGACCACAGGACATGGTTCCAGTAATCCATGTCCTTAGTCTGCTTGTCTTCAGCAAACTGTTTGTGGTCTTTCTTGTGCATCATCTTTAGAAGAGGCTTCCTTCTGGGATGACAGCCATGCAGACCAATTTGATGCAGTGTGCGGCGTATGGTCTGAGCACTGACAGGCTGACCCCCCACCCCTACAACCTCTGCAGCAATGCTGGCAGCACTCATACATCTATTTCCCAAAGACAACCTCTGGATATGACGCTGATCACGTGACCTCAACTTCTTTGGTGGACCATGGCGAGGCCTGTTCTGAGTGGAACCTGTCCTGTTATACCGCTGTATGGTCTTGGTCACCGTGCTGCAGATCAGTTTCAGGGTCTTGGCAATCTTCTTATAGCCTAGGCCATCTTTATGTAGAGCAACAATTCTTTATTCAGATCCTCAGAGAGTTCTTTGCCATGAGGTGCCATGTTGTACTTCCAGTGACCAGTATGAGAGAGTGAGAGCGATAACACCAAATTTAACACACCTGCTCCCCATTCACACCTGAGACCTTGTAAAACTAACCAGTCACATGACACCGGGGAGGGAAAATGGCTAATTGGGCCCAATTTGGAGATTTTCACTTAGGGGTGTACTGACTTTTGTTGCCAGCGGTTTAGACATTAATGGCTGTGTGTTGAGTTATTTTGAGGGGACAGCAAATTTACACTGTTATACAAGCTGTACACTCACTACTTTACATTGTAGACAAGTGTCATTTCTTCAGTGTTGTCACATGAAAAGAGAGAAGAAAAGATTTACACAAATGTCACTGAGGGGTGTACTTACTTTTGTGAAATACTGTATATAGAGGGCTCTATGGGGTACATATAGCCTTTAGAGACTCACCTGTACTGGGATCAGCCTCTGTACTGGGATCAGCCTCTGTACTGGGAGCTCAGCCTCTGTACTGGGATCAGCCTCTGTACTGGGATCAGCCTCTGTACTGGGATCAGCCTCTGTACTGGGATCAGCCTCTGTACTGGGATCAGCCTCCGTACTGGGATCAGCCTCCGTACTGGGATCAGCCTCCGTACTGGGATCAGCCTCCGTACTGGGATCAGCCTCCGTACTGGGATCAGCCTCCGTACTGGGATCAGCCTCTGTACTGGGATCAGCCTCCGTACTGGGATCAGCCTCTGTACTGGGATCAGCCTCTGTACTGGGATCAGCCTCCGTACTGGGAGCTCAGCCTCTGTACTGGGATTCTGCGGAGTTCTGTAAGCTCACTTCTCCTTTTCAGGGACTGTTCACCAGAAGAAGAGGAAGAACCCCCCCCCCCCCCCCCCGACTCATGGGAGTGCCCTGAGCAGAAGAGCTAACACTCTGTTTTATGATGGGGGGGGTATTTTCTTTCTCAGACCCCCAGCGGTGGAGGTGGCGGGGGTTGGGATGAGATTGCTCCCTAAAAATTGTGTTCTGTGACAAAATAGCAAGAAAGGTGCTCTGTACAGCGCTACTGATCATGTTGGTGCTATAAAATATTGGAATAAACAAGCAGAGGCAGATAAGAGGTCGGCGGTTTTGGGTGACATCTGCATGGAGTTTGCATGTTCTCCCCTCGTCTGTGTTTCCTCGGAGTTCTTCCCTTTCCTCCTACAAGTAGAAACATCACTACCCCAATTATCCTCCCCCACCCAAACCTCGCCAGGCCGGGGAATGTGACTGCGCTACGTGATATGGAGGCGCTATATATCATTACAGGCAATCTACACACACACACATATATATATATAGTATACAGTAGTGTATATACAGTGGATTTGTGGGCTCTGCTGGTCATAGAGTGCCCTCTGGTGGAGGGAAAGCAGAATGATCTGAGACAATTCCTGACGCTGGTAGAGATAAACTCTTCTCACATTAATAAAGGAAGAAAAGTTTTATCGATCGTTCTGTGTGGAAATATCTGCCGCACACTGAGACAGCCGCGTTGACCATAGACAGAGATGTGAGAATTATGTAACCAGAGCTAGGGGGGCACCAATACCGCGACGGACTCCATGGCAGACTATGTGTGGGTTAGCCCCGCCTCCTCTCCAATGCTATAGGACCCCATTCCCATAAATTTGAGCTCACCCCTAGAGACTGCGTTCCTGTTTTGTCCTCCTCATTGGACCTACAAACAATGCATTTATGTTTTTCGGACGTCCAAATCGATCGAGGTTGTTGCTGGGAATAACGTTCTAGCGGTGTGAGAATAGGCCAGGGCCCAGCCATGGGTGGGTGTGTGTGGCTCCGGACCCCTATGTCCAGTGGTGGGACGGCCTTTCCTATGCCCAGGTGTGCGGCTCCGGGCCCCTATGTCCAGTGGTGGGACGGCCTTTCGTATGCCCAGGTGTGCGGCTCCGGGCCCCTATGTCCAGTGGTGGGACGGCCTTTCCTATGCCCAGGTGTGCGGCTCCAGGCCCCTATGTCCAGTGGTGGGACGGCCTTTCGTATGCCCAGGTGTGCGGCTCCGGACCCCTATGTCCAGTGGTGGGACGGCCTTTCGTATGCCCAGGTGTGCGGCTCCGGGCCCCTATGTCCAGTGGTGGGACGGCCTTTCCTATGCCCAGGTGTGCGGCTCCAGGCCCCTATGTCCAGTGGTGGGACGGCCTTTCGTATGCCCAGGTGTGCGGCTCCGGACCCCTATGTCCAGTGGTGGGACGGCCTTTCGTATGCCCAGGTGTGCGGCTCCGGGCCCCTATGTCCAGTGGTGGGACGGCCTTTCGTATGCCCAGGTGTGCGGCTCCGGACCCCTATGTCCAGTGGTGGGACGGCCTTTCGTATGCCCAGGTGTGCGGCTCCGGGCCCCTATGTCCAGTGGTGGGACGGCCTTTCGTATGCCCAGGTGTGCGGCTCCGGGCCCCTATGTCCAGTGGTGGGACGGCCTTTCCTATGCCCAGGTGTGCGGCTCCGGGCCCCTATGTCCAGTGGTGGGACGGCCTTTCGTATGCCCAGGTGTGCGGCTCCGGGCCCCTATGTCCAGTGGTGGGACGGCCTTTCCTATGCCCAGGTGTGCGGCTCCGGGCCCCTATGTCCAGTGGTGGGACGGCCTTTCGTATGCCCAGGTGTGCGGCTCCGGGCCCCTATGTCCAGTGGTGGGACGGCCTTTCGTATGCCCAGGTGTGCGGGTCCGGGCCCCTATGTCCAGTGGTGGGACGGCCTTTCGTATGCCCAGGTGTGCGGCTCCGGGCCCCTATGTCCAGTGGTGGGACGGCCTTTCCTATGCCCAGGTGTGCGGCTCCGGGCCCCTATGTCCAGTGGTGGGATGGCCTTTCGTATGCCCAGGTGTGCGGCTCCGGGCCCCTATGTCCAGTGGTGGGACGGCCTTTCGTATGCCCAGGTGTGCGGCTCCGGGCCCCTATGTCCAGTGGTGGGACGGCCTTTCGTATGCCCAGGTGTGCGGCTCCGGGCCCCTATGTCCAGTGGTGGGACGGCCTTTCGTATGCCCAGGTGTGCGGCTCCGGACCCCTATGTCCAGTGGTGGGACGGCCTTTCGTATGCCCAGGTGTGCGGCTCCGGGCCCCTATGTCCAGTGGTGGGACGGCCTTTCGTATGCCCAGGTGTGCGGCTCCGGGCCCCTATGTCCAGTGGTGGGACGGCCTTTCGTATGCCCAGGTGTGCGGCTCCGGGCCCCTATGTCCAGTGGTGGGATGGCCTTTCGTATGCCCAGGTGTGCGGCTCCGGGCCCCTATGTCCAGTGGTGGGACGGCCTTTCGTATGCCCAGGTGTGCGGCTCCGGGCCCCTATGTCCAGTGGTGGGACGGCCTTTCGAATGCCCAGGTGTGCGGCTCCGGACCCCTATGTCCAGTGGTGGGACGGCCTTTCGTATGCCCAGGTGTGCGGCTCCGGGCCCCTATGTCCAGTGGTGGGACGGCCTTTCGTATGCCCAGGTGTGCGGCTCCGGGCCCCTATGTCCAGTGGTGGGACGGCCTTTCGTATGCCCAGGTGTGCGGCTCCGGGCCCCTATGTCCAGTGGTGGGACGGCCTTTCGTATGCCCAGGTGTGCGGCTCCGGGCCCCTATGTCCAGTGGTGGGACGGCCTTTCGTATGCCCAGGTGTGCGGCTCCGGACCCCTATGTCCAGTGGTGGGACGGCCTTTCGTATGCCCAGGTGTGCGGCTCCGGGCCCCTATGTCCAGTGGTGGGACGGCCTTTCGTATGCCCAGGTGTGCGGCTCCGGGCCCCTATGTCCAGTGGTGGGATGGCCTTTCGTATGCCCAGGTGTGCGGCTCCGGGCCCCTATGTCCAGTGGTGGGACGGCCTTTCGTATGCCCAGGTGTGCGGCTCCGGGCCCCTATGTCCAGTGGTGGGACGGCCTTTCGTATGCCCAGGTGTGCGGCTCCGGACCCCTATGTCCAGTGGTGGGACGGCCTTTCGTATGCCCAGGTGTGCGGCTCCGGGCCCCTATGTCCAGTGATGGGACGGCCTTTCGTATGCCCAGGTGTGCGGCTCCGGGCCCCTATGTCCAGTGGTGGGACGGCCTTTCGTATGCCCAGGTGTGCGGCTCCGGGCCCCTATGTCCAGTGGTGGGACGGCCTTTCGTATGCCCAGGTGTGCGGCTCCGGACCCCTATGTCCAGTGGTGGGACGGCCTTTCGTATGCCCAGGTGTGCGGCTCCGGACCCCTATGTCCAGTGGTGGGACGGCCTTTCGTATGCCCAGGTGTGCGGCTCCGGGCCCCTATGTCCATTGGTGGGACGGCCTTTCGTATGCCCAGGTGTGCGGCTCCGGGCCCCTATGTCCAGTGGTGGGACGGCCTTTGGTATGCCCAGGTGTGCGGCTCCGGGCCCCTATGTCCAGTGGTGGGACGGCCTTTCGTATGCCCAGGTGTGCGGCTCCGGGCCCCTATGTCCAGTGGTGGGACGGCCTTTCGTATGCCCAGGTGTGCGGCTCCGGACCCCTATGTCCAGTGGTGGGACGGCCTTTCGTATGCCCAGGTGTGCAGCTCCGGGCCCCTATGTCCAGTGGTGGGACGGCCTTTCGTATGCCCAGGTGTGCGGCTCCGGACCCCTATGTCCAGTGGTGGGACGGCCTTTCGTATGCCCAGGTGTGCGGCTCCGGGCCCCTATGTCCATTGGTGGGACGGCCTTTCGTATGCCCAGGTGTGCGGCTCCGGGCCCCTATGTCCAGTGGTGGGACGGCCTTTGGTATGCCCAGGTGTGCGGCTCCGGGCCCCTATGTCCAGTGGTGGGACGGCCTTTCGTATGCCCAGGTGTGCGGCTCCGGGCCCCTATGTCCAGTGGTGGGACGGCCTTTCGTATGCCCAGGTGTGCGGCTCCGGACCCCTATGTACAGTGGTGGGACGGCCTTTCGTATGCCCAGGTGTGCGGCTCCGGGCCCCTATGTCCAGTGGTGGGACGGCCTTTCGTATGCCCAGGTGTGCGGCTCCGGGCCCCTATGTCCAGTGGTGGGACGGCCTTTCGTATGCCCAGGTGTGCGGCTCCGGGCCCCTATGTCCAGTGGTGGGACGGCCTTTCGTATGCCCAGGTGTGCGGCTCCGGGCCCCTATGTCCAGTGGTGGGACGGCCTTTCGTATGCCCAGGTGTGCGGCTTCGGGCCCCTATGTCCAGTGTTGGGACGGCCTTTCGTATGCCCAGGTGTGCGGCTCCGGGCCCCTATGTCCAGTGGTGGGACGGCCTTTCGTATGCCCAGGTGTGCGGCTCCGGGCCCCTATGTCCAGTGGTGGGACGGCCTTTGGTATGCCCAGGTGTGCGGCTCCGGGCCCCTATGTCCAGTGGTGGGACGGCCTTTCGTATGCCCAGGTGTGCGGCTCCGGACCCCTATGTCCAGTGGTGGGACGGCCTTTCGTATGCCCAGGTGTGCGGCTCCGGGCCCCTATGTCCAGTGATGGGACGGCCTTTCGTATGCCCAGGTGTGCGGCTCCGGGCCCCTATGTCCAGTGGTGGGACGGCCTTTCGTATGCCCAGGTGTGCGGCTCCGGGCCCCTATGTCCAGTGGTGGGACGGCCTTTCGTATGCCCAGGTGTGCGGCTCCGGACCCCTATGTCCAGTGGTGGGACGGCCTTTCGTATGCCCAGGTGTGCGGCTCCGGACCCCTATGTCCAGTGGTGGGACGGCCTTTCGTATGCCCAGGTGTGCGGCTCCGGACCCCTATGTCCAGTGGTGGGACGGCCTTTCGTATGCCCAGGTGTGCGGCTCCGGACCCCTATGTCCAGTGGTGGGACGGCCTTTCGTATGCCCAGGTGTGCGGCTCCGGGCCCCTATGTCCAGTGGTGGGACGGCCTTTCGTATGCCCAGGTGTGCGGCTCCGGGCCCCTATGTCCAGTGGTGGGACGGCCTTTCGTATGCCCAGGTGTGCGGCTCCGGGCCCCTATGTCCAGTGGTGGGACGGCCTTTCGTATGCCCAGGTGTGCGGCTCCGGGCCCCTATGTCCAGTGGTGGGACGGCCTTTCGTATGCCCAGGTGTGCGGCTCCGGGCCCCTATGTCCAGTGGTGGGACGGCCTTTCGTATGCCCAGGTGTGCGGCTCCGGGCCCCTATGTCCAGTGGTGGGACGGCCTTTCGTATGCCCAGGTGTGCGGCTCCGGGCCCCTATGTCCAGTGGTGGGACGGCCTTTCGTATGCCCAGGTGTGCGGCTCCGGGCCCCTATGTCCAGTGGTGGGACGGCCTTTCGTATGCCCAGGTGTGGTGGATGGACTGGCAGGTCTGAAGATTTCTTCCTCCATGGCAGAAGGTTTTTGTATGGTTTCTTGTCTGTCTCCCTCATGTCTCCTCTTTCTTTTTGCGGCTGGAAGGCAGGAGCAATACGGCCGCGCACCCGGTGGTCGATCTACGGAGGATCGCCACTGCGCAGGCGCAGGCCAGACACGGCGGTGACGTCATTCCGGCAGGGATATATAAAACCCTGTCAGCTCCTGTCATATTGGGGATTACTGTGGACAGGTCCTCCATGCACGAGGCTCCCAGGTTGAGATAAGCTCCGGCTTGGGGCTATGGTGCAGGGTGAGGGGGCTCTTAAAGGGGAAGCTACACTGATGTTTGCATTCCTTTCTCCTAGGACATGTGAGTGTTCCTACAAGGTTGCAGGATCGTCCCCTATTTGTCCGCCAGGTTGCCATGGACAGGTCACCGCCTCCATGCGGCCAGCCCTCATGCTCTAGGTACGGGGGGTGTGAGAAGGGGGGGCCAGGTCCACGCTGGAATGGACATATCCCCTAACCTCATGTTTTTTGCCCTTCTCTTTTTTAGCCCTTCCAGGTCAGACCATTATTTTACTGTCCGAGACGACAGGGACCTTGCCAGGCCGCAACGTCAACCTTCCTCAACTAGGTCCAGATGTGCCTCTCCGTCTAGGACCCACCAACAGAGGTGATGTTCCCATTCCTCCTCCAGACACCGCACCCACCCCCATGACCTGATCACAGAGCCTGCTGGGGATGTGGGACCCAAGTCCTTATGTGACCCTTGTTATGCCAAGGCGGTTGGGGAAAAGAGGCTGAAAGACAACAAATGGAATCACAGCAATCCCTCAAGGAGTGGGGTACATCCCGCACGCGGAGCCAGTCCACCACTTTATCTGGCTCCCTGGCCGACGAGGCCCAGGAGGATCCGGGCCCATCCCAGCCTTACAATGCCTCCCCCAGCTCTTCACATAGCGAATTGGAGGGAGATGAATTTGTCAGAGGCTTCAACATCGCCCTTGTTTCCCCACTAATTAAGGCGGTCAAAGAGGCCCTTAAGTGGGAAGATCCTTCCACTCCCCCGGCTAAACAAAGGAAGTTCTTTAAACACTTGGGGAAGGAACGTTCCAACTTCCTGCTCCTTTCTGAACTAAAGGATATCTTTGATGAGGAGTGGAGTAAGGTAGACAAGAAGACTTCTATGTCAATTAAAACCTCCGTGTTATACCCCTTCAAGGCAGAGGAAGTGAAATATCTGGAAAACGCTCCCCTTATAGATGCTGCTTTGATGCGACTGGCCAAACATGTCACTCTTCCCCTAGAGGATGATGTATCCTTCAAGGATGGGCTCGAGAGGAGAATAGACCAAGACCTCAAGAGAATTTATGGATAGCCAGTATGGATTGCAAACCCGCCCTGGCCCTTGCGGCCATGTCCAAGGCTATGGAAGCCTGGACAGATAATGTGGACTCCGTGCTCAAGGGTATTTCAGAAGAGCTAGCCAGGGGCTCAGCAGTCCAGGAATTGAAGTTGGGAGTGGCCTTCCTGGGGGAGGCTTCTATCGATCTGATCCGCCTGTTGGCCTGGACTATGCTATACTCGGTCACGGCTAAGCGGGCCCTATGGTTGCACCCTTGGTTCACTGATCCGGCATCTAAGCAGGCCTGCTGTAAGATCCCTTTTGAGGGACCCAGGGGCGGACTGACCATTGACCCACTCGGGCACTGCCCGAGGGCCCTGGGCCACTAGGGGGCCCCATCAGGGTTGCCAGCCTCAGTAAAACCAGGGACAGTATGTATAAATCTGTGTTTTTTTTACATCTGTCTGTGTATACTGTGTGATTGTATACTGTGTGATTGTATACTGTGTGTGTGTATACTGTGTGATTGTATACTGTGTGATTGTATACTGTGTGTGTGTATACTGTGTGGCCCCATAATCTCTGATTGCCTGGGGGCCCCATAATCTCCTATTGCCCGGGGGCCCCATGAGTTATTAGTTCGCCCCTGGAGGGACCCTCGTTGTTTGGTAACAGGCTGGATAGAGCCATAAAAAGAAAGGAAACACCCGGTACTAGTGTCCGGGTAAGGGGTTACCTTAGCAACACATATTGATTATTAATCACAAATTATTAACTGAATTGCCAGAAAATTGAATAATTCACTTTATTAAATGGTTAAAATACATTTAGCATATTGAGCAACAAACTTGATTAAAATATACATAGATTAAGCGCAATTGGGTCCAGAGGGGCGCAATTACTGCGTCTATAGTTGGATAATAGGCCTGACAGAACGAACAAAAAACAATACATTAAACAAAAACACACAACATGTAAGAACGTCCGGACGCTGAAGGATCTTGCTAATTGTTGGCTGGTAATAGGGTAATCATATTGATAATTTGGAAATCAGTTTAGGTAACATCAATATCCTCTACTGGCCAAAAAATACCCGTCAGCAGCAAGAAAGATCCTTAGGGGATGGATGGGGATGGATGGTGGGGGGAGGGTTGGGTGGTATTGACTACTGCTGAGTGGTGGTATGCTTGTAATGCTAGACTATAGAGTTCCAAGACTGTACTATAATATGATATGAAAGCAGTAGAAGTCCACAAGATGATGACCTGTTCCTTGGAATATTATCAGGTGGATCGGGGATCTTGCTAAGTAAGGTGCAGTAAAGGGGTAACTGTCCTTGTAGACAATTAGGTGAAAGTCACTGTTGATGAGATGGTAGGTGTAGAGTGTGTACTCAAATGAATAGAAGTAAAAAACTTTACCATTCGTTGCACCAATTCATCCTCTGAGTTCCACTCTGGGTTGATCATGCATCATGCTGCCCTCTTCATAAGGAGGAGATGTAGTGAAAAAATGCAGCTCCAAAGCAAATGTCAACAGCGGGAGGGACGGCGGGACCGATGATAGTACACCGCGAGCTTGACCTCTTGTTCGGGTCACTGCTATTGAAGTCGCCCACTGACAAGAGTCGCCCGGCTCCAGATATTCCACCTAGGGGCTTGGATCCTCAGCCAATTAGTAGGAGAGATCAATCCATGCGGATGCCGGGTCGAGTGGATGGGATGAGCTGGTTTGTATGGTCAGGTATCTGCAGCTACCTCCTCATCATCTCCCCTTACCGTCTCTCACTCCCAGAGCCCAGCGCCTGTGACGTGTCAGCGTTGATGACGTCAACGCGTTTCACTATTGCCGATAGCGTAGCTTCATCTCGGACGGATAGAAGCATAGCCCGAGCTATGGGTGGGAAGTCGGGTTTCTTGCCCCAGAATAGGCATCTGTTTGGTCAGAAGAGGCCTTAGCGTAGAAGATGCAGTACTGAGCATTCAAGGGAAGCACGCTCTTACAGGCCCAGCTGAGATTTCAGAAGGAATTGGAGCAGAGGTCAGGCATCCTTCCAAATGTCTGCCAATAGCCAGGCATCCAGTAGACGTGAGCCAGCTAAATCGTTTTGAGATTGGGCCCGCCGAGGCGGGTCGGGTGGGGGTGTGCTTGCTTCTCTTCTGGCATGTTTGGGTGGCCTCAATCTTGGACTTCTGGACCATCAAGATGGTCTCCACAGGCCACACATAGTCCTTCACCAGTACTCCTCCCCCCAGATTTATTTCCAACCTGCTACCACAATCAGAAGGAAAGAAGCAGGTGTTACTGTCCTACGTGGATTCACTGATAATACAGGGGGGCGCGGTGCCTGTCCCGAAAGGCGAAGAGTTCCAAGGGATATACTCCCATCTCTTC
Organism: Lithobates septentrionalis; assembly: GCA_037952835.1. Taxonomy (NCBI): domain Eukaryota; kingdom Metazoa; phylum Chordata; class Amphibia; order Anura; family Ranidae; genus Lithobates; species Lithobates septentrionalis. The sequence continues at coordinate 43,979 of JBBDGP010005322.1, forward strand.
CTTGTGCAGAAGAAAAATGGTTCATGGCGCCCTGTGATAGACTTAACTTGCCTAAACAAGTTTGTAAAATACGAAAGATTCATAATGGAGACTTTGTCTAGCATCTAGCAAGCCATGCAGCCAGGCGATTGGCTAATCTTAATCAATTTAAAAGACGCCTATTCCCATGTGCCTGTGGCAGAAGAGTTCTGCTAATACCTGCGGTTTAGAGTCAGGCAAGAACACCTACAGTTCACCTGCCTCCCTTTCGGGTTGACAACCTCACCCCGAGTTTTTTCAAAAGTTCTTCTGGCCGTGGTGGCCCTCATCAGAACAAAAGGGGTAGGCTTGTACCACTATCTCGACGTCCTCCTGTTACTGTCTCAGGACAAGGAGCAACTGATGCTCCACAGGGAGCAGGTTATCTCCACACTGTCTGAATTCGGGTGGCTCCTAAACCTGGAAAAAAGCCACCTGGAACTAGTCCAGCTCCTGATATATTTAGGGTTCAGTTCGACACAGTGGAAAGCACCATCTCTCTCCCAGTGGAGATTCCAGTCATCCGAGGGAGAATCTCACGGGCTCTGAGCTCCTCATGCCTAAAGGCCTCACAGTACCTAAAAATTATCGTCACAATGGTCTCTACGACCCCCATGGTCAAACGGTCTCTGTAGAGGTTACACCCTTTTCAGACAGGGTTTCTTCAACAATGCAGTTCAGGGGATGACAGTCAGTCCATTCACATAACGTCAGTGATGAGGAGCAGCCTCTTCTGGTGGCTCCAGCACAGAAATCTGCTCACCTGCCACTCCATTGCCCCGTCTCATGGGTCACGGTCACGACCGATGCCAGCGGTGCTGGCTGGGGAGCCCTTTGCAGGTCAGAACTTGCTTAAGGCAAGTGGGATACCAGTCTTCACAACCCGGGCTCAAACATCCTGGAACTACGGGCAGCCTGGTGTGCTCTTCAATCCTTCATTCATCTCCTGAAAGGGGAGTCAGTTTTACTGAAAATGGACAACACCACAGCGGTCTCCTATGTGAAGAGGCAAGGGGGCACTCAGAGATCCACCCTGCTCCAAGAAGAAGTCGAGCCCATCATGTCCTGGGCTCAGAAAAACCTGGCCAATATTTCAGCGGTCTTTGTCCCCGGAGTTCAGAACGTCCAAGCGGACTTCCTGTCTCGCACACAAGTTAGACAAAGAGTGGTCTCTTCATGTGCAGACGTTCAAATGGATTCTGTCCTTGGGAGTCAATCCCGAAGTAGACCTATTTGCATCCCCTTGCAACTTCAAGATCAAGACGTATTACACTCGGGGCCATTGCAGCCAGGCCTTCGGAGTAGATGCTCTGTTGGATCATTGGAGCTTCAACAGGGCATATGCCTTCCACCTGCTCCCGATTAGTTTCAAGTTTCTACGGAGACTCCAAGTGGAAGCGGTTGAGGTGGTGACGATAGCACCTTACTGGCCGAACAGGCCATGGTTTTCCCTCCTAACCCAGCTCAGCTTCCGGGACCTGATGCCTCTTCCTCCCAGGCCGGACCTTCTTTCTCAGGGGGCAGTCCTGCACCCCTGTTCGGCATTACTGAGACTGATGGTCTGGTTCTTGAGAGGGAGAGGCTGGAATCTCTCAGGTGCGCTTCAAGAGTGATTACCACCCTCATGAGCTCGAGAAGGGCGAGCATGAATAAAGCCTATGGGAGAATATGGGCCAGGTTTGTTGGATTCTTGTCCTCTACGGGCAGACCGTTCAGGGATCCAGGAATCCAGGATATCCTCAGTAGAGTCCAAGTGTCAGCCCTGTCATCCTTCTCCAGAACATCATGGGCGGTACACCCTCTAATCCAGCAGTTTTTCTGTGGTGCGAAAGACTCAGGCCCCAGAGAAGACCAAGATTCTCCAAATGGGATCTTCCCCTTGTTCTTGACTCACTGACTGACCTCAGTACCTCAAGATCTGCTCTGCTTTCTGTCAAAGACCTTTCCGCAAAAATCACCTTCCTAGTTGCCATCACTTTGGCCAAAATGGTTTTGGAGATCGGGTCCTTGGATCATGAAGAACCATTCCTGACTTTCTTCCCAGACCGGGTGGACCGGGTAGTCCTCATCCCTATCCTCGGCTCAAACCCAAAAGTTTCTTCAGTGTTCCATGAGAACCAAGAAATTGTCCATCCTACATTCAGGACCCTTGGGTCCTCTGAAGTTCATCCCCCGGATGAAGGTGAAATACTGAAGGAATACCTCTGTAGCGGGGACACATTTTTGATGTAACTTAAAGCGGAGCTCCACCCTATTTTACATGTTTTGCTCAATCACATGCCATGAATGTATTTAGTTATAAACGGATATATATATATATTTTTTTTTCTTTTGTACCTGTTTTTTTCCCAATGTCCTTCTCTGCTTCCTGTCTAGTTATCTGTGGATATGGGCGGGTCAACTGCGGCTATTACGCAATTTCCTTTTTACGTGCAATGCCTCCTGGGAACTCCTGTCATCATTCCCAGGAGTCATTGCGGAGGACTGCCGCGAGTTCTCGCGTGATTTCGACAACGACGCCCGCAAGTTGTCATGGCAACCCTGAAGTTTATGGCGCTGCTAACAGTCAACACTGAGCATGCGTGGAGAATAGCGGTGAATGCTGGGAGCTCAGCATTCACCGTATCCTGGAAATCCATGCTTGTGGGCTTCACATGCCCACAAGCAAGATGGGATTGGCCACAATCGATTATTATAAATATTTATTGAAAACGAAAACGGACAGCAGCAGCTTAAAAATGCCAAACTAGTGAGTTTCAAATTAGATTTGTACATGTGTCTGAATGAATAAAAAAAAAAAAAAAAAATAGGAATGGTCGCCGGAACCCCGCTTTAATGTTAATCTTATATCTTATCCTCTGCCGCCATCTAGCGGCCAAAGTGCAAAAGGACTGAATCTTTATTTTCCTTTTACTTTTCAAGTTGACCTGGAAGGATTTTGTTTGTTTATATCTGGACATTAACTTAACCTGCCCACAATGCACAGTGACTCCCATGATCCTCAGGGAATAGAAGTGCATTGTGGGAAGCCTATAAAAAGTCTGGGAGCGGCCATCTTAGGTCTGTTGGAGACGCATGGCCAGCCTGGGAGGATCTATGTGAGGTCCCCAGCCCAGTGCGGCCCACCCTGTGCGGAGCGGAACAGCAGCCAGCGATCCGGCCTTACATCACAGCGTGCTGGAGCAGCGGAGTGATCGATCCAGAGACCCTTGAAGGAGGTAACCGAGGACTCCCGGTCATCTGTGAGCTGTCTTTGATCCGCCCTTACATCACAGCGTGCTGGAGCAGCAGAGTGATCGATCCAGAGACCCTTGAAGGAGGTAACCGAGGACTCCCGGTCATCTGTGAGCAGTCTTTGATCCGCCCTTACATCACAGCGTGCTGGAGCAGCAGAGTGATCGATCCAGAGACCCTTGAAGGAGGTAGCTGAGGACTTCCGGTCATCTGTGAAGTAGTACAGTGTGGCGGGGTGGCCGCAGCGAACAAACTGAGATACTGTGGAGGAAGAACCCGGCACACCAGAGTGAGGTCTTCTGACACCATTGTCCTCTTTGGGTGAGAGGGCCGAGGCCCACGAGTTTTTTGACGCACTTTCATACATCAGTTTACAAGACAGCGTTGGTGGGACCTGTAGTCCCACAAGCAAAGTCAGGAGGATTCAACACTAAAGCCTGGTTTCCACTGAGCGGATCGGTTCGGGTCGGTACAGTTTGAATGGCCTAGAATGGTCTGGTCTATTCTGGTGAGCGTTTCCACTGCAAGTGCGACCACCAGGGGCCACACAGGGTTTAGAAAAAATGCCTCAGCATAGCACAGCAGAGGGTTTTCTGTCAGCCAATCAGTGGAATGTATCGTAGCTCCGCCCTAACCGAACCGATCCGCTCAGTGGAAACGAGGCAGAAGTCACTGCATCAAAGTTCTATCTCTGCTGTATCAGGACTTTGCTTTATATATCAGGTTACTCTGTTAAGGAATCATTAATTCTTGGATTACAAAATGACCTTGTTGCTAGCAGAAGAAAAGAAGATAAAGAAGGACTGTTCAGTAGCACACAAGGCCTTGGATTATTGTATTATATTAGGGGGTGTGATATTACAGGAGGGAGCTCCATAGTGTTGTATTATATCTGATCAGGTTCTTCATTTGATTTAGTACAACTTTAAGCACCTTTGTAAAGTTCGGTTGTCTGACAGACAATCTTTGTAGTTTAACCTTCTAATACAATTACAGTGAATACGGTTATTATTCGAGTAGAACTGTGTGATTGTTTTCCTCTCCATCACCAGCCAGGAGGAGGGTCAGGTGACTACAGACAGGTATATTATATTAAGTATTGTGAACTTGTCGTTCTGACTGCTCACTATGACATCACGGCTGTGTCAGGGGGCGGAGACATTCAAGGGGGTACAAAGCACAGGACAGGCCCAAATATCTCAGCCGCTCCTTCGGGGGTCCGAGCTACATCTGCAAGTTACTTCCTCCTTTAGACGCTCCGACTTCCTGTTTATCTTACACTTTGGCAGTAACAGAGGGATGCGAACTTCATAGAGAACGATTGTGGCCTGGATCGATCAATCCATCCAGCAAGCTTATAGGGCTAAGGGCTTGGCTCCTCCGGAGGGGGGTATGGCAGCTTGGTGGGCAGCAGCTCGGCATGTCACTCCACACGTCATCTCACAGGCCTCCATTAATACCTTTATGTCACATTACTTCATAGAGCTTCGATCGTCTGGGAACTTTGCTTTAATTCTGCCAGTTTAACGGCCAAATGACTTGATTTCTGTGATCAGAGTATCCGCCGGCGTCATTTCCCACACGTAGTCCGCCAGGAAAATGTATTATCACTGTCATTTTCCTTTCCTGATGGACTCCATGGCAGACGGCATTCCCACCGATCGGTCGGCTAGTTACGGAACGCAGCGGTGAGCTCACATTTATGGGAATGGGGTCCTATAGCATTGGAGAGGAGGCGGGGCTAACCCACACGTAGTCTGCCATGGAGTCCGTCAGGAGAGGAACATTACGGTATTTGATAATACATTTTCCGTTTTATTACAACGGGTTCTGATCCTGTATTTTTAGTACTCGCCGATCCCAATTTCTGATACCCGCCGGCGTCCGTCCTGTTTACACTTCCGCTGTCAGAAAATAAACGTTTTTGTTTAAATGTTGCACTTTTTTCAATATAAAATGTGTAAATATTTGTTAAAGGTGTAAAAATATTAATGAACAAAACAAACAAAAAAATAGTTTATAAAATAGAACAAAAAAAAATCATCAGAAAAATAATAAATAAATGGAGAAGGAGAATAAGGAGTTGATTAGAGTGAAGGGTTAAGAAGAGGAACGTTCCAGAAAAAACAAACAAAAAGATTTTTTTTACTTGACAGATTGCTTCATCTGCAGATGGAAGTTCATCCCTTTGATCTGTAGATACAAAATGTAACAATGTTTCTTTTTGTCTTTCTGTGGCTGAGCGATGTTGTTGATAAACATTGAACGCCTTTTTTTTTACACTTGTAATCCGGCTGACAGCTGAGTTATCAATTGTTAAAGAGGAAGTGAACTCTGGTATATATATATATATATATATTCATTCCTTGCAAAGTAAAGACATAATGTGCTAGTATGGATCACATACTAGCACATTATGTGACACTTACCTGCAAACGAAGCCCGCGTCGTCCCCGCTGGAGGCCGGATCCATCCTCGGCCGTCTTCTGTCCAGGGCCTTGGACTCCGGCTGTGTGACGGTCCGGAGACGCCTGACGTCACTCCCATGCATGCGCGCGGGAGTGGCCGGTCACAACACTGACTCCTGGAGATGATGACATCATCAGCGCGGTATACAGTATATATCCCCTGAATGGCGCACGTTTAGGAGATATTTACAGTATCTTATAGGTGAGTCTTATTATAGGATCAGCTACAATGACTACAAGAAGGTTTACAATCTCTTCACCCCGGAAGGATTTACCCCCTTAATGACCAGGCCATTTTTTGCGATTCGGCGCTGCGTCGATTTACCTGACAATTGCGCGGTCGTGCGATGCTCTACACAAATAAAATTGACGTCTGAGATTTCTTTTGGTGGGATTTCATCATCTCTACGGTTTTTATTTTTTGTCCTATAAACAAAAAAAGCGACAATTTTGAAAAAAAAAACACATTTTTTACTTTCTGTTATAATAAATATCCAAAAAGTTATCACATCTACAAACTAGGCGATCGATTTAGGGACTTTTATTTATTTTTATTGTTATTACTGGTAATGGCAGCGATCTGCGATTTGTAGCGGGACTGCGACATTACAGCGGAGAAATCTGACCCCAAATGACACTTTTTGGGGACCACAGACATTTATTCCATCGATCAGAGCTATAAAAATGCACTGTCACTGTATAAATGACACGGGCAGGAAACACTAGGGGGCGATCGAGGGGTTAAGTGTGTTCCCTGGGTGTGTTCTAACTGTGTGGGGGATGGACTCACTAGGACATGACAGAGATCACTGTTCCCGATCACTGGGAAATATCCGAATTAACGCAAACCTGTTTAACAAATTTTTCCAAATAGTCATCAATTCAAATATTCAAAAATTCGTCAATTCAAATATTTGAAAATTCGTAAACTCAAAAATTCAGAAATGCGAAAATTCAGTAGTTGTCATTTCATCTGCAGTTGTTGTTTCTTTTGTTCTTTTAGTAGTTGTTGTTGTTTTCAGTTATAAATTTGGAAATTCATAAATTCGAATATTTGTAAATTCGAAGATTCAGTAGTTGTCGTTTCAGTTGTAGTTGATGTTGTAGTTGTTGTTTTCAGTTTTTGTTGTTGTTTCTGTTGTTTTCAGTTGTAGATGTTGATGTTGTAGTTGTTGTTTCAGTTATTTTCAGTTGTTGTTTCAGTTGTTTCTGTTGTTGTTTCAGTAGTAGTTTTCAGTTGTTGTTGTTGTTTCAGTTATAAATTTGTAAATTCATAAATTTGAACATTCGAAAATCCGTGAATTCAAAAATTCAGTAGTTGTCGTTTCAGTTGTAGTTGATGTTGTAGTTGTTGTTTCAGTTGTTGTTGTATTCAGTTGATGTTGTTTTACTTGTAGTTGTTGTTTTCAGTTGTTGTTTTCAGTTGTTGTTTCAGTTGTAGTTGGTGATGTTGAAGTTGTTGTTTCAGTTGTATTCAGTTGTTGTTGTAGTTGTTGTTCTAGTTGTTGATGTTGTAGTTGTTGTTATATTCAGTTGTTGTTGTTGTAGTTGTCGTTTCAGTTGTAGTTGTTGTTTCAGTTGTAGTTGTTGATGTTGTAGTTGTCATTGTTTCAGTTGTTGTTATTTTCAGTTGTTGTTGTTTCAGTTTTTTCTGTTGTTGTCTCAGTAGTAGTTGTTTTTTAGTTGTTGTTGTTTCAGTTGTTGTTGTTTCAATAGTTGTTGTAGTTGTTTTCAGTAGTTGTTTCAGTTGTTGTTGTTTCGGTAGTTGTTGTAGTTGTTTTCAGTTGTAGTTTTCAGTTGTAGTAATTTTCAGTTATAAATTCATAAATTCAAAAATTCGAAAATTCAGTAGTTGCTGTTTCAGTTGTAGTTGTTGATGTTGTAGTTGTTTTCAGTTGTTGTTTCACTTGTTGTTTTCAGTTGTTGTTTCAGTTGTAGTTGGTTCAGTTGTTGTTTTAGTAGTTGTTGTAGTTGTTTTCAGTTGTTTTAGTTTTCAGTTGAAGTTGTAAATTCTTACATTCGAAAATTAGTAAATTAGTAAATTTGAAAGTTCGTTAGTTGTCGTTTCAGTAGTAGCTGTTGTTGTTGTTTCAGTTGTTGTTGTTTCAATAGTTGTTGTAGCTGTTTGTAGCTGTTGTTTCAGTAGTTGTAGTTGTTTTCAGTTGTTGTACTTTTCAGTTGTAGTTGTTCTCAGTTATGAATTCATAAATTCATAAATTCTAATATTCAAAAATTTGTTTGTTTCAGTTGTTTTGTAGTTGTTGTTGTTTCAGTTGTAGTTGTTTCAGTTGTCGTTGTTTCAGTTGTAGTTGTTGTTTCAGTTGTTTCTGTTGTTGTTGAAAAAATCACACCTTTTAATGTAATGGTAAAAATGGTACAGATCTGTAAACGTGGTCAAAGTCAGGGATCAGAAGTCAAAGCGGGTAGTCAGACAGGCCAGTAATCAGAAAGCCAGAGATCAGCTTAGCCGGAGGCAGCAGACAGGATCAGGAACCAGAAAGGACATCAGCTTGGCAAAGTCTTCAACAGGAACACAGCAGAGAGTCTCCAGATACGTTGACCAAGGAGGAGGCACAAAAGGAATGAACCAGGCAGTATAAGTAGCCAGAAGGGGCTGGCTGTAGGTGGGAATGACGAGCAGGAAATGATCATCAGGTGAGCCACCTGTTGTAACAGTGAGTGCTGACAATTAATCCAACAGCCGAGCAACCTTAGCACAGAGAAGAGAGCTGCTGAGAGCCCGGCCCCGACAAACCTGCACACAGAGGGGCCCCTGTAACTACACAGCTTACTGCCGAGGGATAGCAGAAGGAGAGTGGTGAGCGGCTCTTTCACACACATTCTGTTGCTGACATTTAATGTACGGCTTTCCTGAGAGACTTGCTCTTCACTTTCTGAGACACTCAGTTACCCTAAAGCACCTCTTATTCTGTATGACTAGGTCCAAATAACCAAGCTGACCTGCAATCCAGCCCTTTCCAATAATATCTTAAGGACTCTTACTACATTCAAGCCTATCTTACTTGGTGTAGAATTACAAACACATATTATATTAGTATCTCTATCACGTGCACCAACGTCTTCAAGGGCCCCAACATAGCCGGCAGAAGATCAACTTTAAGGACTTTTAGACCATTCATTGTAAGCCCCTTCGATGTAGCCTGCAGCCAAACTGACACCCAACTGTGTTACTTGCTGCTTGTTTTATAGGATGATGATAGGTTATGCTCATATTCTCTCCATTGTTATGTTTTGCCTTGATCGACCCTAACCTAAAAATACACTCTACTATTTACTACAGAGTTGTGAGTCTAATTTATGAGTGAAAACTGTCATGTACCTGGATATATTTGAACCGGGATGTTCCTGGTCCCACAGCTGCAGTCTTACTTGTTGTGCCACAGAGGAGCTCTGGAGTTCTAGCTATGTTCTCTTACTTTGATGGATTACTTTGGACTCACTAGCCCCACCTGCTGCCAGCTGTGGACAATCTACAATCAAAGCAGCCCATAAATAGCAGCACTTCCTATCTCTCATTGCCCCTTTGTTTGGATGAGCTTCCTGGGTGTTGTGACTGCGTTGTGTCTCTGAATACCGTATTTGAACTTCTGCCTGAATTCCTGACTACTCTCTAGCCTGCTGATTTTGTACTTTACCGCCACTCGTGTATGACCTTTGCCTGCCTGACCAATCTCTGGATTCCCATTGTGTACCGCTTTGCCTGATCTTTTGGCGTCCTGATCTGCCTAAGTTTTCACCTGAATCCTCAGCACACAAACTCCACTTCGGACACCACCTATCAAAGGTACCCTGCAAGAACATTACTTGGTGGAGTCAGGAAGATTGAGGCTCTGAGCAAGATAGAGGACTCAACTTCACCAGAGACTCCTATGATGAGGTGCGACAATTCTACTCATTATTCCAGAGGAAAGGAAGTCTCCAGATTATTCATCCGATTTACTTCATATCACCAATCAGAAAAAATAATAAAGGGAGAAAAGCATAAAAAAAACTTTAACTATTTATCACATCCCCCTGTCCCCCTTTGGTACCTCAATGCCCTTCCCTGTCCCTCTATTATACCCCAATCCTCCCCTCTGTCCTTCTATTATACCCCAATCCCCCCTCTGTCCTTCTATTATACCCCAATCCCCCCTCTGTCCTTCTATTATACCCCAATCCCCCCTCTGTCCTTCTATTATACCCCAATCCTCCCCTCTGTCCTTCTATTATACCCCAATCCTCCCTCTGTCCTTCTATTATACCCCAATCCTCCCTCTGTCCTTCTATTATACCCCAATCCCCCCCTCTGTCCTTCTATTATACCCCAATCCCCCCCTCTGTCCTTCTATTATACCCCAATCCCCCCTCTGTCCTTCTATTATATCCAAATCCCCCCCTCTGTCCTTCTATTATACCCCAATCCCCCCTCTGTCCTTCTATTATACCCCAATCCCCCCTCTGTCCTTCTATTATACCCCAATCCCCCCTCTGTCCTTCTATTATACCCCAATCCCCCCTCTGTCCTTCTATTATACCTCAATCCTCCCTCTGTCCTTCTATTATACCCCAATCCTCCCTCTGTCCTTCTATTATACCCCAATCCTCCCTCTGTCCTTCTATTATACCCCAATCCTCCCTCTGTCCTTCTATTATACCCCAATCCCCCCCTCTGTCCTTCTATTATACCCCAATCCCCCCTCTGTCCTTCTATTATACCCCAATCCCTCCTCTGTCCTTCTATTATACCCCCGTGCCCCTTTCCCCCTTTTATTTTCTATCATTCACCCCGATATTTCTTGGAGTGGAAGTAGAAGCCTCCTATCCGGGAACTCTGATGCAGTGCCAATACTAAACACCAGGTGGCAGCAGAGGCACGTGCTTAGATCTGCCCCCAGGTGGATTGTGTCCAGAAGCCCTCTGGTTGCAGATTTAACCCTTAGTGAGCTAAATATGAGTGACAGTAAGTTAACCCCTTCCCTGCCAAGGTAATGGAAGAGCCCAGATGCCCTAAGAGGCTGCTAAGTCAACCTGTGAGGACAGAAATATGGAAGCTGCCACCCCCTATGCTGGTGTTACCGACTCCGAACAAGCATGCAGCCAGTGTTACCAGGTTCCAATAGCCGAGGTGTAAAATGTGAGTCCGGAGGGATTTCCGTGTAGCACCCTGGGAGTTAGTTAGGGAGCTCCTCACATAATTCCTTGTCAGGGGTAATTTACATAGAAGGTGAGTCTGAAAAAAGACACAAGTCCAACCTATGTGTGTGATTATGTGTCAGTATTACATTGTATATCTCTGTATATTGCGGTCATTCAGGTGATTATCTAATAGTTTCTTGAAGCTATCAATGCTCCCCGCTGAGACCACCGCCTGTGGAAGGGAATTCCACATCCTTACCGTTCTTACAGTAAAGAACCCTCTATGTAGTTTAAGGTTAAACCTCTTTTCTTCTAATTGTAATGAGTGGCCACGAGTTTTATTAAACTCTCTTCTGCGAAAAAGTTTTCTCCCTATTGCGGGGTCACCAGTCCAGTATTTATATATTGGGGGGTCACCAGTCCGGTATTTATATATTGGGGGGTCACCAGTCCGGTATTTATATATTGTGGGGTCACCAGTCCAGTATTTCTCTATTGTGGGGTCACCAGTCCAGTATTTCTCTATTGTGGGGTCACCAGTCCAGTATTTCTCTATTGTGGGGTCACCAGTCCAGTATTTGTATATTGTGGGGTCACCAGTCCGGTATTTGTATATTGTGGGGTCACCAGTCCGGTATTTGTATATTGTGGGGTCACCAGTCCGGTATTTGTATATTGTGGGGTCACCAGTCCGGTATTTATATATTGTGGGGTCACCAGTCCGGTATTTATATATTGGGGGGTCACCAGTCCGGTATTTGTATATTGGGGGGTCACCAGTCCGGTATTTGTATATTGGGTGGGTCACCAGTCCGGTATTTGTATATTGGGGGGTCACCAGTCCGGTATTTATATATTGGGGGGTCACCAGTCCGGTATTTATATATTGGGGGGTCACCAGTCCGGTATTTATATATTGTGGGGTCACCAGTCCGGTATTTATATATTGGGGGGTCACCAGTCCGGTATTTATATATTGTGGGGTCACCAGTCCGGTATTTATATATTGGGGGGTCACCAGTCCGGTATTTATATATTGTGGGGTCACCAGTCCAGTATTTATATAATGAAATCATATCCCCTCTCAAGCGTCTCTTCTCCAGAGAGAATAAGTTCAGAGCTCACAACCTTTCCTCATAACTAAGATCCTCCAGACCCTTTATTAGCTTTGTTGCCCTTCTTTGTAGTCGCTCCATTTCCAGTACATCCTTCCTGAGGACTGGTGCCCAGAACTGGACAGCATACTCCAGGTGCGGCCGGACCAGAGTCTTGTAGAGCGGGAGAATTATCGTTTTATCTCTGGAGTTGATCCCTTTTTAATGCCAATATTCTGTTTGCTTTGTTAGCAGCAGGGCCGGTGCTAGACTATTTTGCACCCTAGGCAAGACCAGCAACTTGCGCGCCCCCCCCCCCCCCAAAAAAAAAAAAAAACACACTGAATGGCTTTGTGCAGTGTCATTAAATAATAGCACAACACACTCTTTGATCACAGATCCCAGTGTGTATTGTGTGACAATCTGTGCACTTTCTAATTATTTCACTGTGAACACCAGGGCCTGATTGCAAGTGCGACCTTTGCGACCCTGGCCGTTTGGCCTGGATTAAGAGCATCATGGGCCTGGTGCTGAGGACTTTGGTCTTTGGTGGGCTCTGGATCATGAAGCCCCTTGCCCTGTATGATACATTAAAATTTTCTCTACAGCCCCGCCTTAACCATCACTTGTGCCTAGGCATTCTTTCCATCACCACCCATTGCACCTGGGACCCCTTTCCTCATCATCTACTGTGCCTGCAGCCTCCCTTGCCTTACCACCCACTGCACCCACAGCTCTCTTCCCTCACCACCTACCGTGCCTGTAGCCCTCCTTTATTGCAGAAATACTACAGGAGATGATCAGAGACTGCAGACATAGTACAGGAGATGATCAGAGACTGCAGACATGGTACAGGAGATGATCAGAGACTGCAGACATGGTACAGGAGATGATCAGAGACTGCAGACATAATACAGGAGATGATCAGAGACTGCAGACATAGCACAGGAGATGATCAGAGACTGCAGACATAGCACAGGAGATGATCAGAGACTGCAGACATACTACAGGAGATGATCAGAGACTGCAGAGATGGTACAGGAGATGATCAGAGACTGCAGACATACTACAGGAGATGATCAGAGACTGCAGAGATGGTACAGGAGATGATCAGAGACTGCAGACATACTACAGGAGATGATCAGAGACTGCAGAGATGGTACAGGAGATGGTCAGAGACTGCAGACATAGTACAGGAGATGATCAGAGACTGCAGACATAGTACAGGAGATGGTCAGAGACTGCAGACATAGTACAGGAGATGATCAGAGACTGCAGACATGGTACAGGAGATGATCAGAGACTGCAGACATAGTACAGGAGATGATCAGAGATGGTACAGGAGATGATCAGAGACTGCAGACATGGTACAGGAGATGATCAGAGACTGCAGACATGGTACAGGAGATGATCAGAGACTGCAGACATGGTACAGGAGATGATCAGAGACTGCAGACATGGTACAGGAGATGATCAGAGACTGCAGACATGGTACAGGAGATGATCAGAGACTGCAGACATGGTACAGGAGATGATCAGAGACTGCAGACATGGTACAGGAGATGATCAGAGACTGCAGACATGGTACAGGAGATGATCAGAGACTGCAGACATGGTACAGGAGATGATCAGAGACTGCAGACATGGTACAGGAGATGGTCAGAGACTGCAGACATACTACAGGAGATGATCAGAGACTGCAGACATGATACAAGAGATGGTCAGAGACTGCAGACATAGTACAGGAGATGATCAGAGACTGCAGACATGGTACAGGAGATGGTCAGAGACTGCAGACATAGTACAGGAGATGATCAGAGACTGCAGACATAGTACAGGAAATGATCAGAGACTGCAGACATAGTACAGGAGATGATCAGAGACTGCAGACATAGTACAGGAGATGATCAGAGACTGCAGACATAGTACAGGAAATGATCAGAGACTGCAGACATAGTACAGGAGATGATCAGAGACTGCAGACATACTACAGGAGATGATCAGAGACTGCAGACATAGTACAGGAGATGATCAGAGACTGCAGAGATGGTGCAGGAAATGATCAGAGACTGCAGACATAGTACAGGAGATGATCAGAGACTGCAGACATTATACAGGAGATGATCAGAGACTGCAGACATTATACAGGAGATGATCAGAGACTGCAGACATTATACAGGAGATGATCAGAGACTGCAGACATGGTACAGGAGATGACCAGAGACTGCAGACATGGTACAGGAGATGACCAGAGACTGCAGACATAGTACAGGAGATGATCAGAGACTGCAGACATAGTACAGGAGATGATCAGAGACTGCAGACATAGTACAGGAGATGATCAGAGACTGCAGACATAGTACAGGAAATGATCAGAGACTGCAGAGATGGTGCAGGAAATGATCAGAGACTGCAGACATAGTACAGGAGATGATCAGAGACTGCAGACATTATACAGGAGATGATCAGAGACTGCAGACATGGTGCAGGAAATGATCAGAGACTGCAGACATAGTACAAGTGTTTCCTAGGCTAGCAGTGACCAGTGTGGAAATACATTGATCACTGCACTGTGTAAACAGGAGTTTACAAGATATAAGTGCCAAAAAAACAAAAGTAATTTCTCAAGCACAGGAGGACAGTAAATGGTTAACAGGTCTGAGAAGCTCCTCCCAGCCTGACCAGATAATGCCTTCAAAGATAACAAATAAAAGTTCAAACAAATCCTAGATGGCCTATATAGCTATAGAAAGAGCTGAAGTTGCAGCGTCTTGCAGAAGTCTAATCATCATTCTCCTGTCCTGTGTTCAGTGTAAATAAAAACACAGATAAGAAGCAGTGTGAGAAGAGAGAGGGGAGATCAGTGTGAGAAGAGGGAGGGGAGATCAGTGTGAGAAGAGGGAGGGGAGATCAGTGTGAGAAGAGAGAGGGGAGATCAGTGTGAGAAGAGGGAGGGGAGATCAGTGTGAGAAGAGGGAGGGGAGATCAGTGTGAGAAGAGGGAGGGGAGATCAGTGTGAGAAGAGGGAGGGGAGATCAGTGTGAGAAGAGGGAGGGGAGATCAGTGTGAGAAGAGGGAGGGGAGATCAGTGTGAGAAGAGGGAGGGGAGATCAGTGTGAGAAGAGGGAGGGGAGATCAGTGTGAGAAGAGGGAGGGGAGATCAGTGTGAGAAGAGGGAGGGGAGATCAGTGTGAGAAGAGGGAGGGGAGATCAGTGTGAGAAGAGGGAGGGGAGATCAGTGTGAGAAGAGAGAGGGGAGATCAGTGTGAGAAGAGGGAGGGGAGATCAGTGTGAGAAGAGGGAGGGGAGATCAGTGTGAGAAGAGGGAGGGGAGATCAGTGTGAGAAGAGGGAGGGGAGATCAGTGTGAGAAGAGGGAGGGGAGATCAGTGTGAGAAGAGGGAGGGGAGATCAGTGTGAGAAGAGGGAGGGGAGATCAGTGTGAGAAGAGGGAGGGGAGATCAGTGTGAGAAGAGGGAGGGGAGATCAGTGTGAGAAGAGGGAGGGGAGATCAGTGTGAGAAGAGGGAGGGGAGATCAGTGTGAGAAGAGGGAGGGGAGATCAGTGTGAGAAGAGGGAGGGGAGATCAGTGTGAGAAGAGGGAGGGGAGATCAGTGTGAGAAGAGGGAGGGGAGATCAGTGTGAGAAGACGGAGGGGAGATCAGTGTGAGAAGACGGAGGGGAGATCAGTGTGAGAAGAGGGAGGGGAGATCAGTGTGAGAAGAGGGAGGGGAGATCAGTGTGAGAAGAGGGAGGGGAGATCAGTGTGAGAAGAGGGAGGGGAGATCAGTGTGAGAAGAGAGAGGGGAGATCAGTGTGAGAAGAGTGAGGGGAGATCAGTGTGAGAAGAGGGAGGGGAGATCAGTGTGAGAAGAGGGAGGGGAGATCAGTGTGAGAAGAGGGAGGGGAGATCAGTGTGAGAAGACGGAGGGGAGATCAGTGTGAGAAGAGGGAGGGGAGATCAGTGTGAGAAGAGGGAGGGGAGATCAGTGTGAGAAGAGGGAGGGGAGATCAGTGTGAGAAGAGAGAGGGGAGATCAGTGTGAGAAGAGTGAGGGGAGATCAGTGTGAGAAGAGGGAGGGGAGATCAGTGTGAGAAGAGGGAGGGGAGATCAGTGTGAGAAGAGGGAGGGGAGATCAGTGTGAG
>JBBDGP010005323.1:0-28806 GCA_037952835.1 Lithobates septentrionalis
CCCCCCCCAGATAATGTCCCGGACATACAACGTCCCCCCCCCCCAGATAATGTCCCGGCCATACAAGGTCCCCCCCCAGATAATGTCCTGGCCATACAACGTCCCCCCCCAGATAATGTCCCGGACATACAACGTCCCCCCCCCCAGATAATGTCCCGGCCATACAAGGTCCCCCCCCCAGATAATGTCCTGGCCATACAACGTCCCCCCCCCCCAGATAATGTCCCAGCCATACAACGTCCCCCCCCCCCCCCACCTTTATACTTGGGGACTGATTTACAAATTCTGTGTACTGCAAAAGAACAAAATATTCTGAGTTCAGTGCAGAAGAAACAAACCTTCGTGTGAAGCAGCCAGGACTGCAGTGTGCAGATCTCTCTTCTATCAGTGGGATGGATGACATGCAGACTGCACTGTCCCGGTTGCTATGGGCGACGACCCTTTGTATCTTCATAGATCCAGAATATTATCCTCCATCCGTGTCTGAGATGATGATGACTTCAGTGGAATGAATTACATGTGATGGGAGCCCTCACGGTTGCTATGGGCGATGACACTTCATAGATGAGAATATTATCTACAACAGCTATGGAGAGTTCTGAAAGGGTCTCCATACACAGTACAATCTGATAATACAATCTCTGTACAATCAGCTTCAGATCTACCAAAACTATGTAATAAGACGACCTATCTAATCTATCCAATCAATGTTTGTCCAATCAGACGGGGCCCCTATACTACATACTTGTTGGTAGATCTAAAGAAGATTGTACAATCAGATTGCAATGTGTGTGGAGGGGGGGGGTGCTTGTTTTAGGTCAGTGACACAAGAATCCATAAGCAGCCAGGTTTAAGAGGGCGGTCTTTGTGTTTGTTTTTTTTCTCAGGGTACTTTTAGGCTGGCAATGAGAGTTCCTGGGATCTGTCCAATCCTGGGTTAGAATGAATGATAAAGAAGTAATATGGGAGTAATAATACTGGAGTGATAATATTAAATGCTGGAATAATAATAATAATAATATTGGAGTGATAATAATGGAGCAAATTGTACAACCAGATTGTATAGTGTATGGTAATCATGGAGCGGACAGTATAGTGAAGTGGTCTTCAAACTGTGGCCCGAGGGCCAGATGGGACCCTTTGTTTGCCTTTAAGTGGCCCTTGGGACACTATTGATCTTTTATTAAAAAGAATCAAGCAACCAATTTTATACAAAAGTAAAAAACAAAACCATAGTACAAAACTTCAACAGAAATCCAAGGAATACACATCCATGTTCAGAATATATACAATATATACATAATCCATTACCAAAACTATTTACATAAAGCAGCAGAGAGGGCCTAAGAGGCACAACCCATCACCTATGTACGCAGCCATTTATCAAAAATTAATCCAAAAAATAATCTAGGGTGATAAGAGACAGACAGCCACACCCGGGAAAGAGACTCCTGGCAGTCAGGGAGGCTTGAAACCCCTCCACGCCTTCAACCAAGCCTCCTGACTCCGCTTGTCTCTCTCGAGCACCCGAATCTTCTCCACCTCATGCAAAATGTCATACACCACCACCTGAACAGGAAGGATTTTACGCCGAATGCAGACCTGACACCGTGCGTTCCAAGTGAAATAACGGACTACTAGGCTAACTAGAAAAAGTGTATCTAAACAAAATACCCCACCAGTATTGAATGCTCCATACACCCACTCAGCATAACCCAGCCTGGAGAGGAAAGGGACACCGAGGGCCCGTCCCACCTGTTTGTACACCTCTATGTTAAAAGGGCAATGAAGCAGAAAATGGTCCATAGTCTCCTCCTCACCTGCACACTCCTCCCGAGGACAGCTACGATCCACCCCACTGCGGAATTTCAAATTGCCCCTAACATAGAGCCTCCCATGGAAGCACATCCAGGCCAGATCCCTGAATTTAGGAGGTACTCTGTCCAAATTAATAAGTCTTAACCCTGCCCTCAAAACTGGGCCTGGGCAATCCCTTAAGGCCAGTGGGTCATGAAAGACTTCGCTCAAGACTCGACTCATAAGGACTTTCCTCGGAACCGATCTGAGATCTTCAGCCGACAATCGCCACTGCCGTAATAACTTCAGGCACGGAGCGACATAGGCTGGTAGCTGACCACGATGACCCCTGAGATTCTTCACTTGGCCACCTTCTTCCCAAAGTCGCAGAAAAGGCCTAAACCAAGATCTAAAAATGCCTGCCCATCCAGGAGGTTCCACTGCAAGCATATTACCAATATTAAACTTGAGAAAAAGCAGTGAAAAGAAAAGAACTGGGTTGACCATACCTAAGCCACCCTCCCTCCTGGATAGATAGGTGACATTCCTCTTGATGGGGTTCAGTCTGTTCCCCCACAACATCTGGAAGAACACACTACTGACCCTAGCATAGAGAGACACTGGCAAGATGCAGACAAAGCTGACATACAAAAAGATCGGAATCAGATAAGTCTTAATCAGATCAACCCTTTCCCTCATAGATAACTTCCATTTCTTCCAGCTGACCACCTTAGTATTGGCAATTTCCAGTCTGCCTTCCCAGTTTTTGAGGCCATAATCGCCGGGTCCAAATTCAATGCCTAGAATCTTAATTCTTTCCTGGGGCACTGGAAAGGTGTCCGGGAGATCAAAACCCTCACCTTCCTTTCCCATCCAGAAGACTTCACTCTTTTCCTGATTGATCTTGGAGCCTGATGCTTCAGAATACCGTGATGTCAGAGAGACCACCTCCTCTGCTTCATCCGCCCCGGTGACAATCACCGACACATCGTCCGCATAGGCAACAACCCTCAAAGGCGGCTCACCCGGGAGACCCACCGGTACCCCACACAACATGCCGCTCTCTAGCCTCCTGATGAAAGGGTCGATTGCAAACACATAGAGCAGGGGACTCAGGGGACAACCCTGGCGCACCCCGGAGCCAACCTCAAAGGACTGCCCAACCCAACCATTAACAAGAGGAAAGCTTTCTGCCCCCTTATACAAGACTTTTAACCAATCGACAAAACCACCCGGCAGACCGTACTTACTAAGGAGCAACCACAGGTACTCATGGTTGACACGATCAAAAGCCTTTGCCTGATCCAATGTCAGCAAATACTTTCCCCAGCCTGCAGCCCTGCACCGCTCCAAGGCCTCCCGGACAGCTAAAACCGCTGTGAAGGTGCACCTACCCTGGACAGAACAGTGCTGATGGCGAGAAAGCAAAGACTCTGCTACTGACGATAGGCGCCAGAAAAATATCTTTGCCAGTATCTTTCTATCGACATTAAGAAGGCTGATGGGGCGCCAATTCTCAATCATCGAAGGATCTTTACCCTTTGAAAGAAGAATCACAGCCGAGTGCCTCATGGAAGGGGGAAGTACCCCCTCAGCAAGGCAACTGTTAAAAACCTCTACCAAATGTGGGGCCAGAATAGACTTAAAAGCTTTGTAAAACTCAGCCGTCAAGCCATCCGGTCCAGGTGACTTTTTGATGGCAAGCTGTTCAATTGCCCTTATCACCTCTTCAACTGTGATCTCCTCTGTCAAATTCATCAATGGGACATCTTCATCATTTAGACCTGGAGTAGAGTCCAAAAAGCTTTCCATCTTGTCACGGTCAAGCTCTTTCCTCCCAAGAAGGTCAGCATAAAAGGACCTCACGACCTCCAGAATCCCTGACCTGGACTTTGTCAAGGAACCTGTACTGTCCTTAAGGCCAACGACCGTTTTAACAGCTACACCTTGTTTGCAGTTCTGGTAAGGGTCAGGCGAGTGGTACTTCCCATAGTCCCTCTCCAGAACCAAAGAGGCATGCCGGTCATATTGACACTTCCTGAGAAGGAGTTTCACTTCGGAGATTGCCCCAGGATCTCCTCCTCTCGAGACAAGAATATCCAGCTTCCTCCGTAAACGTTGGTAGGTCATGTATTTATTAAACTGCTTTCTATTGGCTAGGCCCCTGAAGAATCCAGCGATCCTCTTTTTGGTCAGCTCCCACCACTCAGCCTTGCTGCTACAAAAGTCCAGGATGGTCACCTGTGCCTGAAAGAATTCCTCAAAGGATTGTCTAACATGTTCTTCCTTGAGTAGAGTCGAATTCAATCTCCAGATGCCCTTACCCCTCTGAGGGGCGTCTGAAGCATTCAGGACCACAGATAGCATACAGTGATCAGAGAACTCTACTGCCTGCACCACTGGGGGTGAGAAAGCAGAGGTCTCCTTCAAAAAAAACCTATCTATTCTACTCTGACTATTACCTCGATGAAAGGTGAACCCGGTGTCATCCGGGAGGTGCTTAATGTGCACATCCACAAGACCAGCATCCCTAACCATACTATTTAAAAAACCGCTATCATATCCCAGCCTGTCCTTGAAGTCCTTCCTGTCCTTGGGCCTAGTTACTGTATTAAAGTCACCTCCAAAGACCACTTGCCGGGATGTAAAAAGAAATGGCTTGATCCTTGTAAAAAGGCATTTCCTGTCCCACTTTGTGTGCGGTCCATAAACATTAATTAGGCGCAGGTCCTGCCCTCCCACAAGGACGTCTAAGACCATACATCTCCCAATCTCCACCTCAATAACCCGCCGGACAGTTACCATGCCGGTTTTAAACAACACCGCCACACCGCCGTAAGGCTCGGCCGCAAGAGACCAGTAAGATGGACCATACCTCCACTCTCTCTTGGCCATATGAATATCTGCCAAGGAGGTGAGCCTAGTCTCTTGCAAAAATAAAATTTCAGCATCTAATTGGCTGAACAAAAAGAAGGCCATAGAACGAGCTCTTACTGACTTAATGCTGGCGACATTTATTGTCACCACTTTTAACGGAGGGGGAACCGCCATTTGGGTTATTGGGTGGATTGCTTCTTAGCTCCCCTCTGCTGCTCATCACCAGAAGCCTCTCTCTTTCTTGAGGCCGCCTCAAACTCCATTTCGGAATCAGAACTTCGCTCCGAAGAAGCTCCAGATGAAGAGATATCCCAATTAGAGGACCTATAACGGTTGGAGACAGGCACTGGAGCCTGTTCTGTCCTCACCACCTGCTTCTTCCGCTTCCCAACCTTCCTTCTCTGTTCCAGGTACTGCAGGTCAGCTTCAGAGATGCCCTTATCTCCTGTTTTTTTCTTTGGAGTCTTTACAGAAGACTCCTTTAGAGAGGCAGAAGTGACCTTTTTAATACCCGCTACCACTCCTGGTGGGGGGGGTGCTCCCTTTGAGTCTGACTTAGGAGGGGTAGACTCCTGGGGGGTAACTGACTCGGGGGGCACAGACTTGGAAGGTTCTGACACATGAGGAGAGGGTACAGTAGGCTGGGGGGACACAGAGACAGATACAGAAGGAATACTTACAGACACAGGAGGGGTGGCCACAGGAACTGGGGAGGGATCCTGAGCAGGACCAGGGGAGTCAGTCACCGCAGAGGAGGATGGTACACCAGGGGCCTCACCCTCCATCCTGTCCAGCCTTGACATGTCATCAATTACCTCCTTCTCCATATTGTGCCAGGCTTCAGGACATCTGCTGTAGGGGTGGCCAAGGCGCAGGCACAGGTTGCACCTGATCATCTCGGTGCAGTCCTTAGCCATATGACCCTGACCCCGACACACTGAACATATCAAGGCTGAACAGGAAGAGCTCAAATGCCCCTTTTCTCCACAGCGGTGACACAGCTTCGGCTGACCAGGGTAGAAAACAGTCATCCTATCCCTCCCTATAAAAGCTGAGGAGGGCAGGTGACGGACAACATTCCCATCCCTGGCCAACCTGACTGTAACCGACCAACCCCCAGTCCAGATGTTACGCTCATCAAGGATTTTGCTGGGCTTAGTCAAAACCTCACCATAGTTCCTTAACCAGACCTCTAGGTCCCGAGCAGGAACACTCTCATTGGTGAGTATGATGGTTATCTTTTTCACCGTTGACCTTTGCGAAACCGCAACTGGGGCCAGACCTTCCCATTCAGGTCTTGACCTGCACCGAGCCTCATATCGCTCCCAGAACAGGTCAAGACCCTCTGGCCTGGTGAAACTAATGGTATAATCCCGTGTCCCAGCTACATGTATTAGAGCATACAGGTCATTTGCCCCAAAACCCATCTCTAAAATCAAATCCACCACTGCACGCCGTGCTGGAGGGATCGCACCACCTTCCCATTTGAGAATTACCACATTTCTTCTCGGACCCCCAGCAGAAGCCAGAGACCCAAGACCAGATCCCGGGGTGCCCAAAGTGGTAGCCTGTAGGGGAAAACCCCGCTTGGGGGCGGAGCCACCAGGAGCAGAGCGTACCACCTGAGCAAACGTGGGTTTATCAGGGCCAAGGCCCCACACTGAAGTCACAGCAGTCTGTACATTACTATTATTATTCACTGCTTGAACAGAGTTGGTAGGACTGTCCATCACACTTGTACTGGGACCATTGTTCATCACACTTGTACTGGGATGATTTTTATCAGTCACACAAATATCCACATTCTTATCAGGAATAGTCACAGTTTCTGCTGCAATACCAGCTGTCTCCTGAAGCTGTGCTGTAGAGTCTTCAGCAGGTTTGGGGCAAACAGCTTCAGATTCAGCTAAATGGGGGTTAATAGGCTCTGCTGAATGTTGCAGTTCATCTGCAGGAATGTCATTTTTTAAATGCAAACTTTGCTGTACTGCAGCATCAGCAGGCACAGCATTGCTACACATAGGACTAGCAGCCTGATTGTCACTGGGTACATTGTCAGTATCAGTCACAAAAACTGTTTTATGCACCACATGGGGCTTGACGGGCTTTACCTTGTCAGGCACATTATCTGTTATGTCCTCCTCATGGAACACCAGCTGATCACCCCGCAAAGGAGACTCCATTGCCTGGATTACCTTGAGCATGCCTCCTGAGTCCTGGGAAGGCATGGGGCTGCTTACCTCTCCCTGAGGGGACAGGGGGTCTGAACTGGGGGTCTCCTCCTCCACCTCCATCTTTGTCATCCTGGCAAACCTTCTGTCATTGCAGAATTTTTCTTTGAAGGGCCCATCTCTGCCTTCCATCATGGACACAATGGTCTCCTGGTGTTCCACCCGGACCTTGGCCAGTTGGATCTCCGGATCCATGGATCCACGTTTCTGGCTATGTAAGCCCTCCCGCTGCCTTCGCAGACGCTTCAGCTCCGCTCGTAACTTGTAAAGCTTATCCCTCTCCCTATTTAGGACCTTAATCCCGGCCACCACTCGCTCCCGAATGGCTTCGGAACCTTCATCCTCACCAGGGGTAGAGAGATCAGCTTGTACAGGGGCAGGCATGTCACCCGACGGCCCAGGAGATGGCTGTGAGCTTCCAGCAGGAGAGGCCCTGCTGGCCTCCATGGCTTCCCCAGAAAGGGGCCAGGAGAGCTGGGATAGATTTCCTCACCAGTCCCCTCTCACACGGATCAGCAGCAGCTCCAGAGAGACAGCCTCCTCCTGACACACCTGTGCTCCAATGATGGGTGGAGCACTATTCCTCCCACTGACACCAATAATGGGGCATAATTTCTGCTACTGACATCAACAATGGGGCACTATTCCTCCCACTGATACCAATGATGGGGCACTATTCCTCCCACTGATACCAATGATGGGGCACTATTCCTCCCACTGATACCAATGATGGGGCATTATTCCTCCCACTGACACCAATGATGGGGCATATTTTCTGCTACTGACATCAACAATGGGGCACTATTCCTCCCATTGATACCAATGATGGGGCACTATTCCTCCCACTGATACCAATGATGGGGCACTATTCCTCCCACTGACACCAATGATGGGGCACTATTCCTCCCACTGATACCAATGATGGGGCACTATTCCTCCCACTGATACCAATGATGGGGCACTATTCCTCCCACTGATACCAATGATGGGGCACTATTCCTCCCACTGATACCAATGATGGGGCACTATTCCTCCCACTGATACCAATGATGGGGCATTATTCCTCCCACTGATACCAATGATGGGGCACTATTCCTCCCACTGACACCAATGATGGGGCACTATTCCTCCCACTGATACCAATGATGGGGGGTATATTCCTCCCACTAATACCAATGATGGGGCACTATTCCTCCCACTGATAACAATGATGGGGCACTATTCCTCCTACTGATACCAATGATGGGGCACTATTCCTCCCACTGATACCAATGATGGGGCACTATTCCTCCCACTGATACCAATGATGGGGCACTATTCCTCCTACTGATACCAATGATGGGGCACTATTCCTCCCACTGATACCAATGATGGGGCACTATTCCTCCTACTGATACCAATGATGGGGCACTATTCCTCCCAATGACACCAATGATGGGACACTATTCCTCCCACTGACACCAATGATTGGACACTATTCCTCCCACTGATACCAATGATGGGGCACTATTCCTCCTACTGATACCAATGATGGGGCACTATTCCTCCTACTGATACCAATGATGGGGGACTATTCCTCCCACTGATACCAATGATGGGGCACTATTCCTCCCACTGATACCAATGATGGGGCACTATTTCTCCCACTGATACCAATGATGGGGCACTAGACCTAGATCAAACATTAATCTAGGTATTTTTTATTTTATTTTTTATTATTATTTATTATTTTTTATTATTATTATTTTTTTTACACACACCTTTTTTCTCTCTCTGCTGGGAGGGAGAGAAAAAGATACAATGTATCAATGTATACAATGTATCTCTCCCCTCCATTCTCAGAGAGAGAAACACAGGGTTTGCCGGCTTAATAGTGACTGACCACTGAGGCTTCCCCAGCGATCAGGTGACCTGGAATTGGGAGATCCGGGTCCGGATCGTTAGTATGGGGCCCGGGGCTCTCGGGGAGACCCCAATCTCTGTGCTGGGAGTGCGCTGTGTGTGGCGGGCTCCCAGCACAAAGATAGATACGAAGATATATCCGGCCCCACAGAAAAAAAGCCCAATCCAGTGACTGTCCTCGAAAATCTTCAGATTTCATGTTTTGTGTTTCAGTTTATTTCATGTGATTGTAATGTGAATGGTGGAGCGATGGAGACATTCGGGGCGCCGCCGCCGATAATCCTTTTTAGACGATAAATCTCTCAGATATCCTGAAAAATCGGTATGGAGGAAATTTTTATTGAGGCTGCTATTGATGAACTCTAAAAATGCTCTTTGCCTGGCTGTTCCTGACCTCTGTATTCTTTAAGTGGTTAATGCAGCATAGTCAGAACTCGGGTCTGTCTTCCTGTTCTGGGTCAGTGACTCCGGATCTTCCTGTTCTGGGTCAGTGACTCCGGATCTTCCTGTTCTGGGTCAGTGACTCCGGATCTTCCTGTTCTGGGTCAGTGACTCCGGATCTTCCTGTTCTGGGTCAGTGACTCCGGATCTTCCTGTTCTGGGTCAGGGTCTCTGGATCTTCCTGTTCTGGGTCAGTGACTCCGGATCTTCCTGTTCTGGGTCAGTGACTCCGGATCTTCCTGTTCTGGGTCAGTGACTCCGGATCTTCCTGTTCTGGGTCAGTGACTCCGGATCTTCCTGTTCTGGGTCAGTGACTCCGGATCTTCCTGTTCTGGGTCAGTGACTCCGGATCTTCCTGTTCTGGGTCAGGGTCTCCGGATCTTCCTGTTCTGGGTCAGTGACTCCGGATCTTCCTGTTCTGGGTCAGGGTCTCCGGATCTTCCTGTTCTGGGTCAGTGACTCCGGATCTTCCTGTTCTGGGTCAGGGTCTCCGGATCTTCCTGTTCTGGGTCAGGGTCTCCGGATCTTCCTGTTCTGGGTCAGGGTCTCCGGATCTTCCTGTTCTGGGTCAGGGTCTCCGGATCTTCCTGTTCTGGGTCAGGGTCTCCGGATCTTCCTGTTCTGGGTCAGGGTCTCCGGATCTTCCTGTTCTGGGTCAGTGACTCCGGATCTTCCTGTTCTGGGTCAGTGACTCCAGATCTTCCTGTTCTGGGTCAGGGTCTCCGGATCTTCCTGTTCTGGGTCAGGGTCTCCAGATCTTCCTGTTCTGGGTCGGGGACTCTGGATCTGTCTTCTTGTTCTGGGTCGAAGACTCCAGATCTTCCTGTTGTGGGTCGGTGACTTTGGATCTTCCTGTTCTGGGTCGAAGACTCCAGATCTTCCTGTTCTGAGTTAGGGTCTCTGGATCTGTCTTCTTGTTCTGGGTCGGTGACTCCAGATCTTCCTGTTCTGGGTCGGGGTCTCTGTATAGGGTTGCCACCTGTGCAGGATCCACCCGGACAGATCGGGTTTGGAATCATGTGTCCGGGTTTCAGACTGCCTGAAACCCGGACACATTATTCAGACTGGACTATGGCTTCCCAGCAGGGTTGCTGGCTGCAGTTGTCTAAGCTGAGAGTGTCTGTTACACTCTCTTTCACACTGCCCAATACCAACACTAACAACCCCCCCCCAAACACACACAGACGGGAGAGGAGAGAGGGCTCGATCTGCACGTCTTCCTTATACCCCTCTGTGTCTGCCCACACTCCAATCCCCGGGGCTGTGCCTCAGAAAAGGAACGTGGGGGGGCCGGAAATTTGAAGTCCAACAGCCTCAGATACATCTGGATGGGAAGTGCTGAGTGCCAAGGGGTGAGTGAGCTCACCATCCATCCCTGCCTGTGACTGAAGTCTCCCCCCCTTCTCTCTCCTGCCTCTGAGTGAGTACACTAAGGCAAATCAGAGTTCTCAGAGCTCCCCTTACATCAGAGGTCCCCTTTACACCAGAGGCCACAGTGTTCCCCCTTACATCAGAATCCTCTCCGTACATCGGAGTTCTCAGTGTTCCCCCATAAATCAGGGTTCCCAGAGCATCCCTTATGTCAGAGTCCCCAGAGTTCTCCCTTACATCAGAGTCTGCAGAGTCCTCCCTTACAGTGAAAGGGAACTCTGGATTCTAATGTAAAGGGGAACTCTTGTGATTTACTTCAAATGATTAGAAATTTTATTTAATTGCAAAATATATGTATAGTTTATACTATAAAACAAAATTGCTGTGCGCCGCTAAAGTGTTTAGGTTTGACTTGAAGAAAAGGTGGCGACCCCTAGGCCCAGTCCAGCAGGGGGGCCCAGCCAGTAAGGTGAATCAGTAAGGTGAATTAGCTATGGGCAGGGAGGGTGATCGGTGCGGCGGGGGGCAATTATTGGAACTGCTCTCTTGTATGTCTCTTTTTCCAGCAGCTGAAAGCTGACTTCTTCTTCTCTCCCTCTTTCAGCTGCTGTAGAGAGTCATAACAGGTAACATTCCCAGTTATCCCTCCCCCCCCCACTGCACTGATCACCCTCCCTGTGCACCATATGTTTCCCCCTGCTGCCCACACCTCCATGTGTGCCCCCCCAGTACCCCAGTACCCCAGGAGTGCTGCCAGCTTCCCTCCTCACCTTCTTGCCGGCAGCTGCAAGCACACAACAGGATCTACTCACGTGCAGAACGGAAAAATGTGTTGTGTTTCGATTTGTTATTTACATAAATTTGTTTAGTTCATTTAATTTATGAGAAGGTTATATTCTTTCTATTTTTATTATTCTATTCTTTTCTATTATTTCATTTTCTATTCTTTTCTATTCTATTTTATTAATTTCTATTCTATTCTAATCTAATCTATTATTTTCTATTCTATTCAAATTCAAATTTATCCTATTCGAAATTTGAATTTCGGAAGAAGGTTATATTCTTTCTATTTTATTCTATTCTATTCTATTTTTTCTAGTCTATTATTTTCTAATACTTCATGTTCTTTTTTATTCTTTTCTATTCTATTCAAATTTGAATTCATTCTTTTCGAAATTTGAATTTCTGAAGAAGGTTATATTCTTTCTAGTTTATTCTCTTCTATTCTACTGTTCTATTATTTCATTTTCTATTCTATTCAAATTTGAATTTATTCTATTCGAAATTCGAATTTTGGAAGGCTATATTCTTTCTATTTTATTCTATTCTAATTTTTTTTTCTATTCTCTTCTATTATTTCATTTTTAATTTTATTATTTTCTATTTTATTCTATTTCTTTATTCTCTGTTCTAATTTTTTTTCTATTCTTTTATTTTGTATTCTGTTTTATTCTCTTCTGAAATTCGAATTTGATCTGAAAACTACCCGAATTTCATTTAAAATTTTTGTTTCATTTCAATTCGTTACTATTGTAATTTTGAAATTTTGATACACCCGAATTCCAGAATAATTGAAATTCCGTCTAAATTTCGATTCGGAACGAAACGCACTGCACATGTCTAATAGGATCCTTCAGGATAGAGAGTGGGGGAAGGGTCCAGTAAATATGTCATATTTATCATCCCTTCCTTTCCTGAAGGAACACAATGAGTGATCGGTACCAATCACTCACGGTGTTCATTTATAAATGAAGCATAGTAAACTGTGTTAATTTGGGGAGGGGCTGTCAGGTTGGTTGTATGGGGCCCTGTGGTTTCTAGCAGCCCTGCCTACACCCCCAAGACATGCTGGTAGGTTAATTTGCCCCAGTGTAAAATAGGGACCTTGGATTGTAAGCTCCTTGGGTGAAAGGACTAATGTCAGTTGTCAGCTCTATCTTAATCTCAGTAATCAGGGCCGGTGCTACCACTAGGCAAACTAGGCAGCCACCTAAGGTGCACTGCTGCCTAGGGCACCTGGCCACTGGTGTTCCTACTCGCTTCTCTCTGTAGCAAGCAACTAAGTCTCAGCATCAGCAGGCAGCTGCTGCTCCGTTCACACATAGTGTTAGAGGCACAGCCCTGTGCGGAGGTCTGTGTCTGTGTCCCAACTCCCGAATGAATGGAAGCAAGCAAACATTCATTGATGGGCGCTGGTAGGCTGCATTAATGGGCGCTGGTGAGGCTGCATTTGATGGGCGCTGGTGAGGCTGCATTGATGGGCGCTGATAGGCTGCATTTGATGGGCGCTGGTGAGGCTGCATTTGATGGGCACTGGTGAGGCTGTATTTGATGGGCACTGGTGAGGCTGCATTTGATGGGTGCTGGTGAGGCTGCATTTGATGGGTGCTGGTGAGGCTGCATTTGATGGGCAGTGGTGAGGCTGCATTTAATGGGCAGTGGTGAGGCTGCATTTGATGGGCACTGGTGAGGCTGCATTTGATGGGCACTGGTGAGGCTGCATTGATGGGCGCTGGTGAGGCTGAATTTGATGGGCGCTGGTGAGGCTTCATTTGATGGGCACTGGTGAGGCTGCGTTTGATGGGCACTGGTGAGGCTGCATTTGATGGGTGCTGGTGAGGCTGCATTTGATGGGCAGTGGTGAGGCTGCATTTAATGGGCAGTGGTGAGGCTGCATTTGATGGGCACTGGTGAGGCTGCATTTGATGGGCGCTGGTGAGGCTGCATTGATGGGCGCTGGTGAGGCTGAATTTGATGGGCGCTGGTGAGGCTTCATTTGATGGGCGCTGGTGAGGCTGCATTTGATGGGCGCTGGTGAGGCTGCATTTGATGGGCGCTGGTGAGGCTGAATTTGATGGGCGCTGCTGAGGCTGCAGTTGATGGGCGCTGGTGAGGCTGCATTTGATAAGCTAAGCTAAGTATACCCCAAGAGACACTATAGTCAACTTTAGTAGGGGTCATAAGGGGAGAGGAATGGTTTGCCGCCACTGACCTTATTCGATTTGTCACATTGATTGCTTAAATATTATGTATGAAGCGGATTTATACCGTAATATGTCAAGCATCTTCGAGGTGTATATATATCCAACCATTTATTTTTAGAGAATGATAGTTTATATGCAACACATTGTGTTTTTTAGATTATTTGCGTGTGTTCAGTATGAGTGAAATGCGCAATATTTGAGAAGTCATTGTCTCCATACAACTGTATATTCTGATATTTGCAGTGTGAGTAGTTTTTATGTGTATGTTGACTCTCTATTACAATGCAATATGTATATATGGTGCGAGTGGGGACACAGGAAGTGCGCAAGCGCAGTGTCACCAGCGCCGCTCGTAATACAAGCGGAGGGTATAAAGGAAAGATTGCCAGACCGTGTAGCCAATGCCATGAGTAAGTCCTTCGTGACGAAACATGTCGGGGCGTGGCTATACGGCAATCGAAAGTGCATGACCTAGGACGCTGTGACGGGGAGCGCCATACGAGTAAGTGGGGAAGCGGCTCTAGGAGACTCTAGGGAACGGGTGAGAGTGTCACCAGTGTACGTACTACCTGGGTCCGCCGTGACCACCATACGTTCATTTTACCGATTGGAGTGTTTTGTGGTGATGACCACGGTTGCTGTGCCTCTTTGCTTGATTTTGATTTGAGAAATGTGAGTTCAATGGTGGAGGAGAGTGTTGTTTTAATACATTTTTATTGCGTTACTGCACTATTGGATCGCTTTCTTTTTTTCATGTGGAGAGAGCTGTGCTTTTATACTCTGGATATATAACGGGGAACCATTGGAGGTTACCATCCTGCCCCCTTCTGTGTGGGAATAAGCCTTAAAGCCAAGCACGAGAGTGTAAGGCAAAAGGAGCTGGTGAGTTTATTCGCCTAAGGGAAGTGGAATCACAAGTCACAGAGGTGTGGTGGAAGATTGAATTATCGAAGATCTGCACTATAACACGTTATGGATCACCACTAATACCACCTACGTTTCACTGAATATTGGACTTTATATGTTTGTAGAAAATTTATGTTTTTATAGGTCCTTTTCAACACATTTTTCTCTGTTTACACAGAGATTCCTTACTTATTTTATGAACATTAATTTTGCACACAGGTCACATTGTGTTGATAAAATCTGGTGTAAATTACTAGTCATATATAATTTTTGCACGTATTTTTAGGTTAATTGATTTTAGCGCTGCTATTTGATTTCACTATTAAATAAAGTTAATTGCATAAAAAAAAAATTGGAGGGGGATGAGGCAGGACAGGATGACATTTGGGGTAAAAGTCCACTTTAAGGATGCAGGTGGGTGCAACGCCTTCACCAGCTCCATTGACTTACAGGGTCAAGCAAAGCATCAAGGTGGTGATGACATCATTGACCAAACCTGGCCATATTTGTATTTGTATTTGGTCAGTGATGTCACCACATCCCCGCCCCCCCCTTGTATATAAACATAATGGCAGCTCCAGAGAACTGTCATTGACTTTGCAGGAAGACCTGGGCTCAGGGAAGTGGGTTGAATCATTCTGGATGCCAGACTGAGGACATCTAGTGGTGAAATGACAGCCCCAGAGAGCTGACGTTAGTGGTGGGGGTATGGCTTGAGTGGTCGGGTTGCCGCATCGATCGGTTTTTAGTTTTGACGAGCAGCGAATGCTCATCCTGATTGACGTTGGATTTACAACACTGCATTTTGTGTTTATTTTTATCTCTTTTTTTAATAAAGGACTTGTGTTTATTTACTAAATAATTTTTCATTCACATGGGACAACAGATATTTGGGGGGTCCCCTAAGGGGGCTTTTACATTTTGATAAATCCCCCCTGCACCCTCACAACCACCAAGCCTGGGTTGTGGGGAAGAGGACCCTGTCCTCATCCACAAGAGGGCCCCTCAAGGGGGGGGGATGGGGCCTGGTACAGCTGAGGAGTGGGGGGGGGCTACCTGCCTGCTTGGATTAAAGATCTGGTTTGTATTGGGGGGGTATTTTTTTAATTGCCTTAAAATGCATACCAGATCTAGTAATGACGTCAGAGCGTGCTGACGAAACGCGTTGGGTATGGTCGAGCAGGATACGTCACTTCCACCCTTAGTGGAGCGCAGGTGGAGCACAAACGGCGTCCCCCGATTCCATTCCGATCCATTGTATGCTAGCTTTTACATTGCGATGGAATTTTTTATCTTTTTGTATAAAATCGTGACGAACTTCACTATGGGAGCCGGTTTTCTTCCTTTCATCACTCCACGGATGTCTGGAAATCTAATGGCGTGATTTGAGTCCAGGTAGTAAACCGCAATTGATTAAAAAAAAGTTTTTTAAGCACGTGCGGGAGTGACGTCATCGCGCCCCCCAGCCACTCATGTTAGTACTAGCACATTATGAGAGGCTTACCTTAGAACGAAGCCCTCCAGCGCTGCGCTGTCACCGAAGGGTGAGAGAGCTGACATCTTCCCCCCGGTCTTACTTCCGGGTTCGCGGCCTCCGGCTACATGAGTGGCCGGTGGCGCGATGACGTCACTACCGCGCATGCGCGCTGGAGCCATCGTTTACGGCACGGGCTCTGAAGGTCCAACACTGTAAGCTGGACCTTCAGAGCGCATGCGAAGGTGATGTCACCGGCTGCATTCACTCTGAATATCTCCTAGACGGTGCAAGTTTAGGAGATATTCACGGTACCTTCAGGTAAGCCTTATTATACGCCTTCTTATAGGCTTACCTGTAGGTATAAGGGATGTAACGGAGTTAAATCCGAAAATTAGAAAACCCCAAAATTTGAAAATCCAAAATAATAACTAACTAGATAATAATAACTATTAAATTATAGGTATTGGAGTTTCCTTTCAAATTTGGCTGTTAGAGAACGTAACAAATACAAATTTATCCAAAGTCACGAATTTTCCAAAATAACGAATGCCACATCTAAACGAATCAAACGTAACAAATTGATAATAATAAATAATAATAATAATAAAAACTTTCTATTATTATTATTTATTATTATTAATTTGTTAAGTTCCGTTTGTTTAGATGCGACATTCGTTATTTCGGATGATTCGTAACTTCAGATAAATTTGTATTCATTACATTCACTAAGAGCAAAATTTGAAAAGAAATTCCAACTATAATTTAATAGTTATTATTATCTAGTTAGTTAGTTATTATTTCTGATTTTCGGATTTTCAATTTCTTGGATTTTCACATTTTCGGATTTTCGTTCTTTTGAATTTTCGAATCTTGATTTTTTTTTTTTAATTTTGGGATTTTTACATTTTCGAATTTCCAAACTTCCGAATTCGAATTTACGGATTTCCGAATTTACGGATTTTCAAACTGTCGGATTTCGGATTTCCGAACTTCAGAATTTTCGAATTTTTTCGAAATATTGAATTTCGATCATAAGGAATGACCCAAAAAATGAAAAAAAAAAAAAAACCAATGAAACTAAAACATTTTTCGGATTTTCATTCTTTTAAATTTTCAAATCTTCTTATTGTTGTTTTTTTTAAATTTTCGGATTTTTAAAGTTTCGAATTTCCAAACTTCCGAATTCGAATTTACGGATTTCCGAATTTACGGATTTTCAAACTGTCGGATTTCGGATTTCCGAACTTCAGAATTTTCGAATTTTTTCGAAATATTGAATTTCGATCATAAGGAATGACCCAAAAAATGAAGAAAAAAAACCCCAATGAAACAAAAACAATTTTCGGATTTTCGTTCTTTTAAATGTTCGAATCTTCTTATTTTTTTTTTTTAATTTTCGGATTTTTAAATTTTCAAATTTCCAAACTTCCGAATTCGAACTTACGGATTTCCGAATTTACGGATTTTCAAACTGTCGGATTTCCGAACTTCAGAATTTTCGAGTTTTTTCGAAATATTGAATTTGGATCATAAGGAATGACCCAAAAAATGAAAAAAAAAAACAAAAATGAATGAAACGAAAACAATTTTCGGATTTTCGTTCTTTTAAATTTTCGAATCTTCTTATTTTTTTTTTTAAATTTTCGGATTTTTAAATTTTCGAATTTCCAAACTTCCCAATTAGAATTTACGGATTTCTGAATTTACGGATTTTCAAACTGTCGGATTTCAGATTTCCGAACTTCAGAATTTTCGAATTTTTACGAAATATTGAATTTCGATCATAAGGAATGACCCAAAAAATGAAAAAACAAAAAACGAATGAAACGAAAACAAACACATAAGAAAATACGAAAACCCCCTAACGGGGCTTTAATGCAGCCAATGAATACAGAGTGAGTGAGTAGTCAAAAATAATTTTATTAGTACAAAAAAATTGTATAAAACAGGTGGATTCTGACCTATAAAGTCAGGACATGAACTGGAGTACAATAAAAGATAAAAAAAACAACGGACAGTGCCCGTAATCAGGAACAATGTACAATACCATGTATTTTAAACAACAAGATCATAAGTACTAAAATCTTGGCGTGTTTCGACCCTAACTGGGTCTTCTTCAGAGGATGGTTGTCAGCTGTGGGGTGCGCAGCCCATTTGTCTGTACTCTTGTGAGTGTCCCTGGTTTGTTACGAAAACAAACACATTTTTAGCAGTGCACATGTCTAGTGTTCTCCCCCAGCAGGGAGAAAATCTCATGAGACAACAATGGTCATATCTCATCTGGACTGGGAGAGGATTGGCGCGTTGCGAGGTGTTCTGATGTGATAAAGCTGGAGATCATATTCGAGGATAACCTTGTGTACGGGGGAAGGGGGGTGGGATGGCAGGAGATGGTTGCAGCCTCAGTCCTGCCGGGGCTGAGAGAGAGCGAGATGAAAAGACAGAATTTCATATCTCCTCGTGTGAGGTGCAGCCGGAGGTGAAGCGCGGAGTGACAGAGGGCGCGTCACGACGACAGATTGGAGGGGATAGCGGGACGGCTGCCTGAGAACTACTGCAGTGAAATTGGAAATAATTGGATCTGTCTCAGGCGCTGCTTATTGGACTCCATCGAAAAAATTGTGTCTACTACACCGAGCGCTCCTGAGTGACGCATAATCAGAGGAGAGCGGCCGGAGGGGGAAGGGAATTGTGGATGAGGAAATGTTCAACAGGAAAACGTTGCAGCAAATGAACTCCTAAAAAAAACTCAAAAAAACTTTTTTTTTTATATTTTGTTTACTTATACTTTGTGTTTATATTTTGTTTTGTTTTTTTTTGTTATACTTTGTGTTTATATTTTGTTCTTTAAGGCTTGGTTCATAGTGGCGCGGCTTCAAAATCGCGCGACTTTAAAGCGGCACCGCACAGCGCAACTTCATCGCGGCTTGCCTATGGCTTCTTTAACAGAAGTCAATGCCAAGTCGTTCTGAAGTCACCCCCCAAGTAGTGCAGGAACCATTTTTCTAAGTCTGAACCACTTGAGTTGTTCCGATTAGACTAACTCACCTAACAAGTTGTGCCAGTGTGAACCGAGACTATTGCCGCGAACACACGACCGGTTTTGCCGTCGGAATAAACTCTGAAGGTTTCTCCGATGGAACTCCGACGGAATTCCATTCAAGCGGCCTTGCCTACACACGATCACACCAAAGTCCGACCGTCCAGAATGCGGTGACGTACAACACGTACGACGGGACTAGAAAAAGGAAGTTCATTAGCCAGTAGCCAATCGCTTTCGTCTCGTACTTGCTTCAGAGCATGCGTCGTTTTTGGTCCGTCGGAACAGCATACAGACGAGCAGTTTTCCCGATAGGAATTGGTTCCGTCGCAAATATTTAGAACATGTTCTATTTCTAGGTCCATCAGAATTTTCGAAGACGAAAGTCCGATGAGGCACACACACGATCGGAGTAGACGATGAAAAGCTTCCGTCAGACTTTTTCTGTCGGACATTCCGCTCGTGTGTACGCGGCATTATACTTTGTGTTTACATTTTTTTATACTTTTATTCATATTTTCCTTTTTTTATATATATATATACTTTGTATTTATATTTTCTCTCTTTTATACTTTGTGTTTATATTTTGTTCTTCTATACTTTGTGTTTATTTTTTTGTTTGTTTTTTATACTCTGTGGTTAGATTTTGTGTTTTTTTTCATACTTTGTGTTTAGATTTCGTTCTTTTATACTTTGTGTTTATATATATATATATATAAAACAGAAGGTGCAGCGCTAATGAAATAAAATAAAATAAAAAGTAAGGGCTGAAAGACAAGGATAAAGCACAATAGAATCCACCACAGTGTGCAAACAATCAGTCCTTGAATCTAGTCCACATAAATCTTCAGAATGTAGGAGACTGCATGCTAACACAGACGGTGATTCCAGGAGCCCTCCACCACGATAACAAATGGCCTCTCACCTGATGTAATGGACCCTTTGATTATAGAGGGTCACAAAACGCCTTTTTCATATATCAATAGGTATGCAGCATGTCAATCAGGGACCGGGTGCAGGACATTCCAAAACGGCTATATGAAATAAAAAGTGGCAAGAGGATAGTGCTCTCCGTATGGTAAACTTTAATTCAATGATTAAAAAGGTAACACTCACATAAGTAATACTTGGTAAAAGCAGGCAGACGGTAAAGAAGATCCTCCGATCTTCCGAACAGTGTAACAGATGCGCAGTGGCCGTGGGTGACGTCACGACGTTCCTCGTTCTGGACGCGTTGCGTCCCAGTGGGCGGGGACTTCATCAGCAGATGAGGGACGTCGCGGGCACCCGCGCTATAAGCCAGGTAAGTAACCATGGCAACAATACACTAAGCATAATCAGCCTCAGGCACATCCGGAAGTCTGCCCGGATGTGACCCCTTGTTAAGGAAAAGTAAATAAACGGAAATGTCACTCACAAACAGCAACAAAAATTGCTTCAATCCTAAAACAGGACAAGTGCGCTAATCCCAAATAGGGAATAGAGACAATCCTAAGAAAAGCATAATATTGATAAAATTTATAAAAGCATAATGTATAAAAATTCTGTATGAGGTATATGAACAATTACACAATACTTAAAATATATATAAAATAATGAGTCATCCGCGGCCACTGTCATCAAATCGCATATATAATCAAAAAAAAAAAAAAAAAACATTAACGGTCAGATATAAAGCAATTCGTGTCGAAATCCACGTTTAACCCTTCAGGGGTAAGAACCTTGGTTTCAAAGATCCAATATGATTCCCTCTTGCTCAGTTGCCTTATGAAATTCCCTCCCCTCCAGTGTCTCGTGACCCTCTCTATACCCCAAAATCTCAAACTTTTAGGATTTTGATGGTGATGGAGTTTGAAGTGTCTAGAGACATTGTGGGTTTTCAGGCCTTTTTTAATATTGTTAACATGCTCAGCGAGCCTCACGTGTAGGGGTCTGGATGTTCTCCCGATATACTGGAGCCCGCAACCGCACTCCAGCATATACACGACCCCTACCGTGTCACAGGTAATCAATTGTTTGATTTCGTATTCCTTACCCGTAACAGAGGCTAGGAATTTTTTTCTTTTCTTTATGTTCCCTTTAGCATGTTTACAGGGAATGCATTTACCGCATGCGTAGAAACCGCCCAAAAAAGAAAATAACCTGTCAGACGAAGGAACAGGGGGGTTCAAAACACTAGGGGCCAACCGGTCCCTTAGTGATGGAGCTTTCTTATAAATAAACTGTGGACGGTCAGGGAGCACGGGGCCTAGGACTTTGTCCTGTTTCAAGATGGGCCAGTTTTTAAGTATTATTTTCTCGAATGTGCGATATTGCACGTTGTAATCCAGCACCATCTTAAAATTAAAATTATCTCCACCATCCTCCCTAACGGTATTTTTTTTTTGATTATATATGCGATTTGATGACAGTGGCCGCGGATGACTCATTATTTTATATATATTTTAAGTATTGTGTAATTGTTCATATACCTCATACAGAATTTTTATACATTATGCTTTTATAAATTTTATCAATATTATGCTTTTCTTAGGATTGTCTCTATTCCCTATTTGGGATTAGCGCACTTGTCCTGTTTTAGGATTGAAGCAATTTTTGTTGCTGTTTGTGAGTGACATTTCCGTTTATTTACTTTTCCTTAACAAGGGGTCACATCCGGGCAGACTTCCGGATGTGCCTGAGGCTGATTATGCTTAGTGTATTGTTGCCATGGTTACTTACCTGGCTTATAGCGCGGGTGCCCGCGACGTCCCTCATCTGCTGATGAAGTCCCTGCCCACTGGGACGCAACGCGTCCAGAACGAGGAACGTCGTGACGTCACCCGCGGCCACTGCGCATCTGTTACACTGTTCGGAAGATCGGAGGATCTTCTTTACCGTCTGCCTGCTTTTACCAAGTATTACTTATGTGAGTGTTACCTTTTTAATCATTGAATTAAAGTTTACCATACGGAGAGCACTATCCTCTTGCCACTTTTTATTTCATATGGCCGTTTTGGAATGTCCTGCACCCGGTCCCTGATTGACATGCTGCATACCTATTGATATATGAAAAAGGCGTTTTGTGACCCTCTATAATCAAAGGGTCCATTACATCAGGTGAGAGGCCATTTGTTATCGTGGTGGAGGGCTCCTGGAATCACCGTCTGTGTTAGCATGCAGTCTCCTACATTCTGAAGATTTATGTGGACTAGATTCAAGGACTGATTGTTTGCACACTGTGGTGGATTCTATTGTGCTTTATCCTTGTCTTTCAGCCCTTACTTTTTATTTTATTTTATTTCATTAGCGCTGCACCTTCTGTTTTATATGTTTATTGAGGGATTTGAATTTTGACCCTGGTGTTCAGCTGCTGTATCTGCTATTTACCATTTCGCGCTGATTCATTTTTCATTTTTTAATATATATATATATATATATATATATATATATATATATATATATATATAATTATTATTATTATTCAGGATTTATATAGCGCCGACAGTTTACGCAACGCTTTACAACATTAGGGCAGTACAATTACAGTACAATTCGATACACAATACTTTGTGTTTTAATTTTGTTTTGTTTTTCTGTAAACTTTGAGGTTAGATTTAGTTTTTTATACTTTGTGGTTAGATTTTTTTTTTTTTTTTATACTTTGTGTTTAGATTTTGTTCTTTTATACTTTGTATTTATATTTTGTTTTTTATACTTTGGGGGTTATTTATGAAAGGCAAATCCTCTTTGCACTACAAGTGCAGTTGGAAGTGCAGTCCCTGTAGATCTGAGGGGGACATGCAAGGAAAATAAAAATAGAAATGCATGCCCCCTATGTAGGACTTTGAATGGACCACCAACTCCAAGATTGCATAAAATAAATCTTTAATATAATGGATTAAAATACAAATACAAAAGATCGCATATATGAAAAAATGCACGACATGTGCTACATAAAACAGACCAATATGTATTGTGAGATCGCATACAATATAAATGCCCAAATGTCCGACGCGTTTCCGGTATCAGGTGTTTCCAATACCTTCTTCAGGGGGCAAGGGTTCAGAAAGTTTAGTGTTCAAAATACATACTGGTGTAGTGATTCAGTGTCAGAGGTCCATATGAGGGACCAGTGAGTTTATATCGACACTGCATACCTCACCGTTAGTGAGAATTGAAAATAATTAATGTGTTGTCTGAATGGGTGGTACCCGCGTAGTCTCTCAGAGAGTGCTCCAAATGTGAGCCACTATGAGACAAGACCGGATGGTTCAGAAAAAGGCGCTGTTAAAGAGCTAAATAGCCCAGGGACCAATGTCCCAATCTTCCACCTTTCTGGAACAGGTCAAGTCCTCCTGCGTGGGTATCGAGTCAGTGGGTGAATGCCAATGTGTTTTAATTAATTTATTTATTTTTTATACTTTGTGTTTAGATTATTTGTATTTGTTTTTATTTTTTTCATATACGCTTTGTGTTTTTATTTTGTTCTTCTATATTTTGTGGTTAGATTTATATATATATATACTTTGTGTTTAGATTTTGTTCTTTTATACCTTGTATGCTGCTTCTCCTTTCACTGTCCAGTCACAGGATGGGGGATGGGGAGGGGACAAGACCTGTATGTGAAAGTAAAACAACAGCAGAGAAAGATCAGGGCTGTGCTGTGTGGCAGAGCTGTGCACATCTGAGACTGGATGGACAGAACTACAAATCTTTATCCATACAATCCAGATTGGGACTTCAGTTTGTCCTTCACACATCTTCTCCGTCTCTGCCTCTCTCATACTCTCGATTAACGGAAAGGAAATGTAAAGTTATTTGGGGGTGGGGGAGGGGGGCGGCCATACTTTTTTTGAGTGGCGGCTCGATCTTTAGTACCGTACAGCAGCCATTACTGCCGGGGCCATTAACAAATGACTTGGAAGCGTCGGGAGATTTTTCTCTCAAACCAGCGGGGGTTGTCTATAAAAGGGCGCTGTGATCGGTCTTCCTGCATGAGAAGATCCATTAGTGCTGATCAATGTCTTCCGTCTCCCCGTCCCGACCTGGAATTCGGAGTCAATAATCAATTATCGCAGGAGAGAGAAAAAAAGAATCTCATCTACAAAATATACAAAATATCGTCACCGGGAGATACCAGATTAATATTAAATGTCCATTTCGGAGGGAATCCTGAAGACCAATCAAGAGCCTGGAATCTTCCCGAAAGTGTGTCTGATTGGAGGAGAACTCCGCGGACCGTTGCTACCTGTCGGATCACTTAACCACTCGGCCAATTCTGAGACTTCTCACATACATGTAAAAATCTAAGTTTTTTTTGGTAGAAATGAACTTAGAATCCCCAATATTATCCACACAATATTGCCAAAAGTATTGGGACACCTGTCTTAACACGCACATGAACTTTGATGGTATCCCAGTCTTAGTCCGTAGGGTTCAATATTGAGTTGGCTCCGCCCTTTGCAGCTATAACAGCTTCAACTCTTCTGGGAAGGCCGTCCACAAGGTTTAGGAGTGTGTCTATGGGAATGTTTGACCATTCTTCCAGAAGAGCATTTGTGAGGTCAGGCACTGATGTTGAATGAGAAGGCCTGGCTCCCAGTCTGCGCTCTAATTCATCCCAAAGGTGTTCTATCGGGTTGAGGTCAGGACTCTGTGCAGGCCAGTCAAATTCCTCCACCCCAAACTCGCTCATCCATGTCTTTATGGACCTTGCTTTGTGCACTGGTGGGCAGTCATGTTGGAACAGGAAGGGGCCGTCCCCAAACTGTTCCCACAAAGTTGGGAGCATGAAATTGTCCAAAATGTCTTGGTATGCTGACGCCTTAAGAGTTCCCTTCATTGGAACTAAGGGGCCCAACCCCCGAAAAACAACCCCCACACCATAATTGGGTTGAGTCCTGACCTCAACCCAATAGGACCCTGTACAGGCCAGTCAAGTTCCTCCACCCCAAACTCACTCATCCATGTCTTTATGGACCTTGCTTTGTGCACTGGTCCAAATCATTTGGTGGAGGGGGGATTATGGTGTGGGGGTTGTTTTTCAGGGGTTGGGTTTGGCCCCTTAGTTCCAGTTAATGGAACTCTTAAGGCGTCAGCATACCAAGACATTTTGGACAATTTCATGCTCCCAACTTTGTGGGAACAGTTTGGGGACGGCCCCTTCCTGTTCCAACATGACTGCCCACCAGTGCACAAAGCAAGGTCCATAAAGTCATGGATGAGCGAGTTTGGGGCGGAGGAACTTGACTGATAGAGACATCCCCAAAAAGACTTGCAGCGAAAAGTGGTTCTACAAAGTGTTTATTCACAATTATGTGCCGCTTTGTGTCGGTCTATCACATAAAATCCTGAAAAAATACATTTACGTTTTTGGTTGTAACATGACAAAATGTGGACAATTTCAAGGGGTATGAATACTTTTTCAAGGCACTGTATAATAAAGATATTTAATCGCGGTTAAATTTGGATATCAGACGCCGTCCTATCATTTCCACACACACAACGCCATGTCTACGTTGTCTTCGCTGTTCGGGTTGAAGTCTCCTCTATGAAGTTTCCTCTCTGAGCTTCCATTCCTGTGCCGGGATTAGGAGGTGAACAGAGGAGTTGTAACGAGTTCATCATCCTGAACACCGACTGACAGCCGCGATCCATCTTCTGCCGTGTCCGGGGTTTACTGCCGTCAGAGGAAGGGCCGGATTAGGCAGATTTTATGAACCCGTATTTCACCGCTCTGGATAGAGAAGTCAGCGGACTCGTATTTGTTACCAGGAAAGACCCAATCGATATCCCACCAAATCACATATATCCTAATATATACCTCCTACACCCCCCACATCCCACCAAATCACATATATCCTAGTATATACCTCCTACACCCCCCCACATCTCACCAAATCACATATATCCTAATATATACCTCCTACACCCCCCACATCCCACCAAATCACATATATCCTAGTATATACCTCCTACACCCCCCACATCCCATCAAATCACATATATCCTAATATATACCTCCTACACCCCCCACATCCCACCAAATCACATATATCCTAATATATGCCTCCTACACCCCCACATCCCACCAAATCACATATATCCTAATATATACCTCCTACACCCCCCCCCCCCCCACATCCCACCAAATCACATATATCCTAATATATGCCTCCTACACCCCCCACATCCCACCAAATCACATATATCCTAATATATACCTCCTACACCCCCCACATCCCATCAAATCACATATATCCTAATATATACCTCCTACACCCCCCCCCCCCCCACATCCCACCAAATCACATATATCCTAATATATACCTCCTACACCCCCCCCCCCCCACATCCCACCAAATCACATATATCCTAATATATACCTCCTACACCCCCCACATCCCACCAAATCACATATATCCTAGTATATACCTCCTACACCCCCCACATCCCACCAAATCACATATATCCTAATATATACCTCCTACACCCCCCCCCCCACATCCCACAAAATCACATATATCCTAATATATACCTCCTACACCCCCCACATCCCACCAAATCACATATATCCTAGTATATACCTCCTACACCCCCCACATCCCATCAAATCACATATATCCTAATATATACCTCCTACACCCCCCCCCCCACATCCCACCAAATCACATATATCCTAATATATGCCTCCTACACCCCCCACATCCCACCAAATCACATATATCCTAATATATACCTCCTACACCCCCCACATCCCACCAAATCACATATATCCTAATATATACCTCCTACACCCCCCACATCCCACCAAATCACATATATCCTAATATATACCTCCTACACCCCCCACATCCCACCAAATCACATATATCCTAGTATATACCTCCTACACCCCCCACATCCCACCAAATCACATATATCCTAATATATACCTCCTACACCCCCCCCCCACCAAATCACATATATCCTAATATATACCTCCTACACCCCCCACTCCCACCAAATCACATATATCCTAATATATACCTCCTACACCCCCCACATCCCACCAAATCACATATATCCTAATATATACCTCCTACACCCCCCACATCCCACCAAATCACATATATCCTAGTATATACCTCCTACACCCCCCACATCCCACCAAATCACATATATCCTAATATATACCTCCTACCCTCCCCCACATCCCACCAAATCACATATATCCTAGTATATACCTCCTACACCCCCCACATCCCACCAAATCACATATATCCTAATATATACCTCCTACACCCCCCACATCCCACCAAATCACATATATCCTAATATATACCTCCTACACCCCCCCCCCCCACATCCCACCAAATCACATATATCCTAATATATACTCCTACCCCCCATCCCACCAAATCACATATATCCTAATATATACCTCCTACACCCCCCACATCCCACCAAATCACATATATCCTAGTATATACCTCCTACACCCCCCACATCCCACCAAATCACATATATCCTAATATATACCTCCTACACCCCCCACATCCCACCAAATCACATATATCCTAATATATACCTCCTACCCTCCCCCCACATCCCACCAAATCACATATATCCTAGTATATACCTCCTACACCCCCCACATCCCACCAAATCACATATATCCTAGTATATACCTCCTACACCCCCCACATCCCACCAAATCACATATATCCTAATATATACCTCCTACCCTCCCCCACATCCCACCAAATCACATATATCC
This sequence comes from Lithobates septentrionalis, assembly GCA_037952835.1. NCBI lineage: Eukaryota > Metazoa > Chordata > Amphibia > Anura > Ranidae > Lithobates > Lithobates septentrionalis. The sequence goes on from JBBDGP010005323.1 coordinate 27,767, forward strand.
TAATATATACCTCCTACACCCCCCCCCCCCACATCCCACCAAATCACATATATCCTAATATATGCCTCCTACACCCCCCACATCCCACCAAATCACATATATCCTAATATATACCTCCTACCCTCCCCCACATCCCACCAAATCACATATATCCTAATATATACCTCCTACACCCCCCACATCCACCAAATCACATATATCCTAATATATACCTCCTACACCCCCCACATCCCACCAAATCACATATATCCTAGTATATACCTCCTACACCCCCCACATCCCACCAAATCACATATATCCTAATATATACCTCCTACCCTCCCCCACATCCCACCAAATCACATATATCCTAATATATACCTCCTACACCCCCCACATCCCACCAAATCACATATATCCTAATATATGCCTCCTACACCCCCCACATCCCACCAAATCACATATATCCTAGTATATACCTCCTACACCCCCCACATCCCACCAAATCACATATATCCTAATATATACCTCCTACACCCCCCACATCCCACCAAATCACATATATCCTAATATATACCTCCTACCCTCCCCCACATCCCACCAAATCACATATATCCTAATATATGCCTCCTACACCCCCCACATCCCACCAAATCACATATATCCTAGTATATACCTCCTACACCCCCCACATCCCACCAAATCACATATATCCTAATATATACCTCCTACACCCCCCACATCCCACCAAATCACATATATCCTAATATATACCTCCTACACCCCCCACATCCCACCAAATCACATATATCCTAATATATACCTCCTACACTCCCCCACATCCCACCAAATCACATATATCCTAATATATGCCTCCTACACCCCCCACATCCCACCAAATCACATATATCCTAGTATATACCTCCTACACCCCCCACATCCCACCAAATCACATATATCCTAATATATACCTCCTACACCCCCCACATCCCACCAAATCACATATATCCATATCCTAGTATATACCTCCTACACCCCCCACATCCCACCAAATCACATAT